>JANJXV010001414.1:35000-42500 GCA_024803745.1 Megascapheus bottae
CCTTACCCTCACACTAACCCTAACCCTAACCCTAACCCTTACCCTTAAACTAACCCTACCCCTAAACCTAACCCTTTCCATTACCCTAACCCTAACGCTAACCTTAACCCTTACCTTAACCCTAACCCTAACCCTTACCCTTACCCTAACCCTAAACCTAATCCTAACCCAAATGCTAACAGTAACCCAACCCTAACCCTAAAGCTTACCCTTACCCTAACCCTAACTCTAACCCTAACCCTTATTCTTACCCTAACCCTAATCCTAACCTTAACCCTAACCCTAACCCTAACCCTACCTTAACCCTAACCCTAACCCTAACCCTCAACCTAATTCTAACCCTAACCCTAACCCTAACCCTTACCCTTACCTTTACCCTAACCCTAAACCTAATCCTAACCCTAACCCTAACCCTTACCCTTATCCTAACCCTAAACCTAACCCTAGCCCTAACCCTAACCCAATCCCTAAACCTTACCCTTACCCTAAACCTAACCCTAACCCTAACCCTAACCTTTACCTTTACACTAACCCTAACCCTTACCCTAACCCTAACCCTAACCCTAAACCTAACACTAAACCAAAGCCTAACCCTAACATTAACCCTTACCTTAACCCTAACCCTAACCCTAACCCTAAACCTTACCCTTATCCTAAACCTAATCCTAACCCTAACTCTTACCTAAACCCTAACCCTAACTCTAACCCTAACCCTAACCCTAAACCTAACCCTAAACCGAACCCTAACGCTAAACCTTACCCTTAACCTAACCCTATCCCAAACCCTAACCCTTACCCTTACCCTAACCCTAACCCTAACCCTAACACTTACCCTAAACCTAAACCTAACCCAAACCCTAACCCTAACCCTAACCCTTACCCTAACCCTAACCCTAACCTTAACCCTAACCCTAACCCTAACCCTCACCCTACCACTAACACTTACCCTAACCCTAACCCTAACCCTTACCATAACCCTAACACTTATCCTTACCCAAACCCTAAACCGAACCCTAACCATAAGGCTAACAATAATCCTAACCCTTAACCTTACCCTAACCCTAAGCCTAACCCTAAACCTAACCTTAACCCTAACCCTAACACTAACCCTAACCCCTAACCGTAACCCTAACCCTTACCCTTACCCAAACCCTAAACCTAACCCTACCCTAACCCTAACCCTAAACCTTACCCTTATCCTAAACCTAATCCTAACCCTAACTCTTACCTAAACCCTAACCCTAACTCTAACCATAACCCTAACCCTAAACCTAACCCTAAGCCGAACCCTAACGCTAAACCTTACCCTTAACCTAACCCTATCCCAAACCCTAACCCTTACCCTTACCCTTACACTAACCCTAACCCTAACCCTTACCCTAACCCTAACCCTAACCCTAACCCTTACCCTAATTCTAACCATTACCCTTACCCTAACCCTAACCCTAACCCTAACCCCTAACCCTAACCCTAACCCTAACCCTTACCCTAACTCTAACCATTACCCTTACCCTAACCCTTACCCTGACACTAAACCTAACCCTAACCCTAACCCTAACCCTTACCCTAATCCTAACCCTAACCCTAACCTTACACTAACCCTAACCCTAAACCTAAACCTAAAGCTAAACCTAACCCTAACCCTTACCCTAACGCTAAACCTAACCCTAAACCTAACCCTTACCCTAACCCTAACCCTAACCCTAACCCCTAACCCTAACCCATACCCTTAGCCTTACGCTTACCCTAACCCTAACCCTAACCCTAACCCTTACACTAACCCTAACCCTAAACCTAAACCTAACCCTAACCCTAACCCTTATCCTAAACCTAACCCTAAGCCTAACCCTAAACCTTACCCTAACCCTAACCCTAACCCTAACCCTAACCCTTACCCTTTCCCTAACCCTAAACCTAACCCTAACCCAAACCCTAAACCTTAACCCAACCCTAAACCTAACCCTTACCCTTACCTAACCCTACCCTAACTTTAACCCTAACCCTAACCCTAACCCTAACCCTAAACCTTACCCTTACCCTAACCCTAAACCTTACTCTTACCCTAACCCTAACCGTAACCCTTACCCTTACCCTAACCCTAAACCTAACTGTTACCCTTACCCTAACCACAACCCTAACCTTAAAGCTTACCCTAACCCTAACCCTAACCCTAACCCTAATCCTTACCCTTACCCTAACCCTAAACCTTACTCTTACCCTAACCCTAACCCTAACCCTTACCCTTACCCTAACCCTAACCCTAACTGTTACCCTTACCCTAACCACAACCCTAACCTTAACGCTTACCCTAACCCTAACCCTAACCCTTACTCTTACCCTAACCGTAACCCTAACAGTTACCCTAACATTAACCCTAACCTTAACTCTAACCCTAAGCCTAACCCTAACTCTAACCCTAAGCCTAACCCTAAGCCTTACCCTTTCCCTAACCCGTACCGTAACCTTAACCCTAACCCTAACCATAACCCTAACCCTTACCCTTACCCTAACCCTAAACCTATCCCTAACCCAAACCCTAACCCTAACCCTAAGCCGAACCCTAACCCTTACCCTTACCCTAACCCTAACCGTAACCCTAACCCTAACCCTAACCCTATCCCTTACCCTTACTCTAACCCTAAACCTAACCTTAACCCTAACCCTGACCCTAACCCTAACCCTAATCCTTAGCCTTACCCTAACCCTAAACCTTACTCTTACCCTAACCCTAACCCTAACCCTTACCCTTACCTTAACCCTAAACCTAACTGTTACCCTTACCCTAACCACAACCCTAACCTTAACGCTTACCCTAACCCTAACCCTAACCCTAACCCTAATCCTTACTCTTACCCTAACCCTAAACCTTACTCTTACCCTAACCCTAACGCTTACCCTTACACTAACCCTAACCCTAACTGTTACCCTTACCCTAACCACAACCCTAACCTTAACGCTTACCCTAACCCTAACCCTAACCCTTACCCTTACCCTAACCGGAACCCTAACCGTTACCCTAAACTTAACCCTAACCTTAACCCTAACCCTAACCCTTACCCCAAACCTAACCCTAACTCTAACCCTTACCATTAACTTATCCCTAAACCTAACCTTAACCCTAACCCTAACCCTAACCCTAATCCCTACCCTTACCCTAACCCTAATCCTGACCCTTACCCTTACCCTAACTCTAACCCTAAACCTAAACCTAACCCTATCCCTTACCCTAACCCAAACCCAAACCCTAACCAAACCTTAAACCAAACCCTTACCCTTACCCTAACCCTAACCCGAACCCTAACTTTTACCCTTACCCTAACTCTAACCCTAACCCATAACCTAAACCTAACCCTTACCCTTACGCTTACCCTAATCCTAACCCTACCCTTACCCCAACCCTAACCCTAACCTTCACCGTAACACTAACCCTAACCCTAACCCTTACGCTTACCCTTACCTTTACCCTAACCCTAACCTTAACCCTAACCCTAACCCTAACCCTAATCCTTATCCTACCCTAACCCTAAACCTAAACCTAAACCTAACCCTAACCCTAAGCCTTACCCTAACCCCAACCCTTACCCTAACCCTAACCCTAACCCTAACCCTAACGTTACCCTTACCCCAACCGTAACCCTAACCTTCACCGTAACACTAACCCTAACCCTAACGCTTACGCTTACCCTTACCTTTATCCTAACCCTAAACTTAACCCAAACCCTATCCCTAACCCTAACCCTAATCCTTACCCTAACCCTAACCCTAACCCTAAACCTAAACCTAACCCTAACCCTAAGCCTTACCCTAACCCCAACCCTTACCCTAACCCTAACCCTAACCCTAACGTTACCCTTACCCTAACCCTAACCCTAAACCTAACCCTAGCCCTAACCCTAACCTTAACCCTAAACCCAACCCTAAGCCTAACCCTAACCCTTAACCTAAGCCTAACCCTAACCCTAACCCTAACCTTAACCCTAAACCTAACCCTAAGCCTAACCCTAACCCTAACCCTTAACCTAAACCTAACCCTAACCCAAACCATAACCCTAACCCTTAGCCTTACCCTAACAGTAACCCTAAACCTAACCCTAACCCTAACCCTAAGGCTATCCCTAAACTTAACCCCAACCCTTACTCAAACCCTAACCATAAGGTAAGGGTAAGGGTTAGGGTTAGGGTAAGGATTAGTGTTAGGGTTAGGGTTAGGGTTAGGGTAAGGAAAAGGGTTAGGGTTAGGGTTAGGATTAGGTTTAGAGTTAGGGTTAGGGTTAGGTTTAGGGTAAGAGTAAAGGTTATGGTTAGGTTTAGGGTTAGGGTTAGGGTAAGGGTAAGGGTTAGGGTTAAGGTTAGGGTTAGGGTTAGGGTTAGGGTAAGGGTTAAGGTTTGGGTTAGTGTGAGGTTTAGGGTTAGGGTAAGTGTAATGGTTAGGGTTAGGGTTAGTGTTAGGGTGAAGGTTAGGGTTAGGGTTAGTGTAAGGGTAAGGGTTAGGGTTAGGGTTAGGGGTTAGGGTTAGGGTTAGGGTTAGGGTAAGGGTTAGGTTTAGTGTTAGGGTTAGGGTTAGGTTTAGGGTTTGAGTTAGGGTAAGGGTAAGGGTTAGGGTTAGGGAAGGGGTAGGGTTAGGGTTAGGGTTAGGGTAAGGGTAAAGTTTAGGGTTAGGGTTAGGGTTAGGGTTAGAGTAAGGTTTAGGGTTAGGGTTAGTGTAAGGGTAAGGGTTAGGGTTAGGGTTAGGATTAGGTTTAGGGCTAGGGTTAGGGTTAGGTTAAGGGTAAGAGTAAGGTTAGGGTTAGGTTAGGGTTAGGGTTAGGGTTAGGCTTTAGGGTTAGGGTTAGGGTTAGGGTAAGGGTTAAGGTTAGTGTTAGGGTTAGTGTAAGGGTAAGGGTTAGGGTTAGGGTTAGGGTTAGGGTTAGGGTAAGGGTTAAGTTTAGTGTTAGGGTTAGGGTTAGGGTTAGGGTAAGGTAAGGGTTAGGGTTAGTGTTAGGGTTAGGGTTTGGGTTAGGTTTAGGGTTAGGTTTAGGGTAAGGGTAAGGGTTAGGGTTAGGGAAGGGTTAGGGTTAGGGTTAGGGTTAGGGTAAAGTTTAGGGTTAGGGTTAGTGTTAGGGTTAGGGTAAGGGTTAGGGTTAGGGTTAGTGTAAGGGTAAGGGTTACGGTTAGGGTTTGGGTTAGGGCTAGGGTAAGGGTAAGGATTAGGTTTAGGGTTAGGGTTAGGGTTAGTGTCAGGGTTAAGGTTAGGGTTAGGGTTAGGGTAAGGTTAAGTGTTAGGGTTAGGGTAAGGATAAGGTTTAGGGTTAGGGTTAGGGTTTGTCTTAAGGTTAGGTTTAGGGTTAGCGTAGGGGTAAGGGTTAGGGTTAGGGTGAGGGTTAGGTTTAGGGTTAGGGTTAGGGTAAGGGTAAGGGTTAGGGTTAGGGTTAGTGTTAGGTTTAGGGTTAGGGTTAGGTTCAGGGTAAGGGTTAGGGTTAGGGTTAGGTTTAGGTTTAGGGTAAGGGTAAGGGTTAGGGTTAGGTTAGGGTTTGGGTTAGGGTTAAGGTTAGGTTTAGGTTTAGGGTAAGGGTAAGGGTTAGGATTTGGTTTAGGGTTAGGGGTTAGGGTTAGGGTTAGGGTAACGGTTAGGGTTAGGGTTAGAGTTAGGGTTAGGGTTAGGGTTAGCGTTAGGTTTAGGGTTAGGGTTAGGGTTAAGGTTAGGGTTAGGGTTCGGGTAAGGGTTAGGGTTAGGGTTAGGGTTGAGGTTACGGTTAGGGTTAGGACAAAGGTAAGGTTTAGGGTTAGGGTTAGCCTTAGGTTAAGGGTTAGGGTTAGGGTTAAGGTTAGGGTAGGATTAGGGTTGGGGTAAGCGTAAAGATTAGGGTTAGGTTTAGGGTAAGTGTTAGGGTTAGGGTTAGGGGTTAGGGTTAGGGTTAGGGTTAGGTTTACGGTTAGGGTAAGGGTAAGGCTTAGGGTTAGGGTTAGGGTTAGGGTTAGGGTTAGCTTTAGGGTAAGTGTTAGTTTTAGGGTTAGGGTTAGGGGTTGTGGTTAGGGTTAGGGTTAGGGTTAGGGTTAGATTAAGGTTTAGGGTTAGGGTTAGGTTTAGGTTTAGAGTTAGGGTTAGGGGTGGTGGTTAGGGTTAGGGTTAGGTTAAAGGTAAAGGTTAGGGTTAGGGTTAGGGTTAGGGTAAGGGTTAGGGTTAGGGTAAGGATTAGTGTTAGGGTTAGGGTTAGAGTTAGGGTAAGGAAAAGGGTTAGGGTTAGGGTTAGGGTTAGGATTAGGTTTAGGGTTAGGGTTAGGGTTAGGTTTAGGGTAAGAGTAAAGGTTAGGGTTAGGTTTAGGGTTAGGGTTAGGGTAAGGGTAAGGGTTAGGGTTAAGGTTAGGGTTAGAGTTAGGGTTAGGGTAAGGGTTAAGGTTTGGGTTAGGGTTAGGTTTAGGGTTAGGGTAAGTGCAAGGGTTAGGGTTAGGGTTAGTGTTAGGGTGAAGGTTAGGGTTAGGGTTAGTGTAATGGTAAGGGTTAGGGTTAGGTTTAGGGGTTAGGTTTAGGGTTAGGGTTAGGGTAAGTGTTAGGGTTAGTGTTAGGGTTAGGTTTAGGGTTTGGGTTAGGGTAAGGGTAAGGGTTAGGTTTAGGGAAGGGTTAGGGTTAGGATTAGGGTTAGGGTAAGGGTAAAGTTTAGGGTTAGGATTAGGGTTAGGGTTAGGGTTAGGGTAAGGTTTAGGGTTAGGGTTAGTGTAAGGCTAAGGGTTAGGGTTAGGGCTTGGGTTATGGCTAGGGTAAGGGTAAGGTTAAGTTTAGAGTTAGGGTTAGGGTTAGGGTTAAGGTTAGGTTTAGGGTTAGGGTAAGGGTAGGTGTTAGGGTTAGGGTTAGGGTAAGGATAAGGTTTAGGGTTAGGGTTAGGTTAGGGTTAGGGTTTGTCTTAGGGTTAGGTTTAGGGTTAGGGTTAGGGTTAGGGTTAGGGTAAGGATTAGTGTTAGGGTTAGGGTTAGGGTTAGGGTAAGGAAAAGGGTTAGGGTTAGGGTTAGGATTAGGTTTAGGGTTAGGGTTAGGGTTAGGTTTAGGGTAAGAGTAAAGGTTAGGGTTAGGTTTAGGGTTAGGGTTAGGGTAAGGGTAAGGGTTAGGGTTAAGGTTAGGGTTAGAGTTAGGGTTAGGGTAAGGGTTAAGGTTTGGGTTAGGGTTAGGTTTAGGGTTAGGGTAAGTGCAAGGGTTAGGGTTAGGGTTAGTGTTAGGGTGAAGGTTAGGGTTAGGGTTAGTTTAATGGTAAGGGTTAGGGTTAGGTTTAGGGGTTAGGGTTAGGGTTAGGGTTAGGGTAAGTGTTAGGGTTAGTGTTAGGGTTAGGGTTAGGTTTAGGGTTTGGGTTAGGGTAAGGGTAAGGGTTAGGGTTAGGGAAGGGTTAGGGTTAGGGTTAGGGTTAGGGTAAGGGTAAAGTTTAGGGTTAGGATTAGGGTTAGGGTTAGGGTTAGGGTAAGGTTTAGGGTTAGGGTTAGTGTAAGGCTAAGGGTTAGGTTTAGGGCTTGGGTTAGGGCTAGGGTAAGGGTAAG
>JANJXV010001414.1:45000-62500 GCA_024803745.1 Megascapheus bottae
GGGTTAGGGTTATGGTTAGGGTAAGGGTAAGGGTTAAGGTTAGGGTTAGGGTTAGGGTTGGGTTAGTATTAGGGTAAGGGTTAGGGTTAGGGTGAGGGTTGGGTTAGGGTTAGGGTTAGGGTTAGGGTAAGGGAAAGGGTTAGGGTTAGGGTTAGGTTTAAGGTTAGGGTTAGGTTCGGGTTAAGGTTAGGGTTAGGGTTAGGGTTAGGGTTAGGTTTAGGGTTAGGGTTAGAGTTAGGGTTAGGGTTAGGGTTAGGGTTAGGGTTAGGGTTAGGGTTAGGGTTTGCTCTTTCTGCTGAGGAACTTCTTGTCTAATCAGGATATTTCATCCTTCCTCGTTTAACTTCATTGTACCTGCTTGTATTTCTGCTTCGTGCTCCATCGACTACAACCAAGGCAGTACTACCAGTCATATAGCTCTATCTACTAAGAGTTGTTCTGTGTATGCGTGGTCATTTGTTCTTCCACAAGCAACGTCATGTATCTGGTGTTAGTTCTTGGACTTTTCATCCAGTGTAGTGGTTAGTGTATTTTGCCGTTTAAAAATCTACGGCATTGCTCTTTCTGCTAAGCGGGGTATTATATGCTTCCTCGTTCAACTTCAGTGTACCAGCTTTTATTTCGTCATGGTCTCTGAGCAGGTACAAGGGAGACTGTACTTCCACCGAGTTTGCTCTATCTCCTAGAGTTGTTCTTGTGAACGTGCTCATTTCTTTGACCACAAGCAACTTCTATGTATCTCGTGTTACTTCTTCGAGGATTTCATCCAGTGTAATTGGTACTGGATTTTGCCGTTGAACTTCCTACGGAATTGTTCGATCTGCTAAGATCGTTTTTGTCTAAGCGGGGTATTGTATTTTTCCCCCTGTACCTTCAGTGTATCTGCTTTTATTGTAGCGTGGTGCTTCATCTTGTACAAGGGAGACGGAGCTACCATTGACATTGCTCTATCTAGTATGATTTCTTCTGTGTAAACCTGGTCATTTCTTCTACCACAAGTAACTTCAATGTATCTCGTTTCACTCCTGGAGGTTTTCATAGAGTGTCATGGATGCTGGATTTTGCCGTTGCAGTCAATACGGCATTGCTCTTTCTGCTGAGGAACCTCCTTTCTATTCGGGATATGTCATATAGCTCTATCTACTAAGAGTTGTTCTGTGTATGAGTGGTCATTTCTTCTACCACAAGCAACTTCAATGTATCTGGTGTTAATTCTTGGCCGTTTCCATTCAGTGTAATGCTTACTGGACTATGCCTTTCAAATTTCTACGGCATATGCTCCCTCGTTCAACTTCAGTGTACCAGCTTTTATTTCATCGTGGTCTCTGAGCAGGTACAAGGGAGAGTGTACTTCCACCGAGATTGCTCTATCTTCTAGAGTGGTTCTTGTGAACGTATTCATTTCTTTGACCACCAGCAATTTCAAGTTATCTCGTGTTACTTCTTCGAGGATTTCATTCAGTGTAATTGGTACTGGATTTTGCCGTTGAGCTTCCTACGGAATTGCTCGATCTGCGAAGATCGTTTTTGTCCAAGCGGGGTATTATATTTCCACCTCCTGCGCCTTCAGTGTATCTGCTTCAGTGTACCTGGTTTTATATCTGCCTGGTCTCTGAGCAAGTACAATGGGGACCCTACTGCCACCGACAATGCCCTATCTGCTAGGAGTTGTTTGGTTAACGTGGTCGTTCATTGTCCCCTAAGCAGCTTCAAGGTGTCTGCTTTTACTTCTTGGAAGATTTCATCCTGGGTAATGGATACTGTATTTTGCCGTTGAACTTCCTACGGCATTACTCTTTCTGCTGAGGACCCTCTTGTCTAATCGGGTTATTTTATTCTTCCTCGTTCAACTTCAGTGTACCTGCTTTTATTTCTGCGTGGTGCTTCATCAAGTACAACGGAGACTGAACTACCATTGACATTGCTCTATCTAGTATGATTTGTTCTGTGTAAACCTGGGCATTTCTGCTACCCCAAGTAACTTCAATGTATCTCGTTTCACTTCCTGGAGGTTTTCATAGAGTGTCATGGATTTTGCTGTTGCACTCCCTACGGCATTGCTCTTTCTGCTAACAACCTTCTTCTCTAAGCGGGGTATTTTATTCTCCCTCTTTCAACTTCAGTGTACCTGCTTGTATTTCGTCGTGGTGTCTGAACATGTACAACGAACAGTCTACTCCCTATCTGGTAGGAGTTGTTCGGTTAAAGTGGCGGTTCATTGTCCCCTAAGCAGCTTCAAGGTGTCTGCTTTTACTTCTTGGAAGATTTCATCCTGGGTAATGGATTCTGTATTTTGCCGTTGAACCTCCTACGGCATTACTCTTTCTTCTGAGGACCCTCTTGTCTAATCGGGTTATTTTATTTTTCCTCGTTCAACTTCAGTGTACCTGCTTTTATTTCTGCGTGGTGCTTCATCAAGTACAACGGAGACTGAACTACCATTGACATTGCTGTATCTTGTATCATTTGTTCCGTGTAAACCTGGGCATTTCTGCTACCCCAAGTAACTTCAATGTATCTCGTTTCACTTCCTGGAGGTTTTCATAGAGTGTCATGCATTTTGCTGTTGCACTTCCTACGGCATTGCTCTTTCTGCTGATCAACCTCTTGTCTAATCGGGATATTTCATCCTTCCTCGTTCAACTTCAGTGCACCTGCTTTTATTTCTGCGTGGTGCTTCATCCACTACAACCGAGACAGTGCCACCACTCTTATAGCTCTTTCTGCTAAGAGTTGTTCTGTGTATGCGTGGTCATTTCTTCTACCACAAGCAACTTCAATGTATCTGGTGTTAGTTCTTGGACGTTTTCATCCAGTGTAATGCTTACCGGATTTTGCCATTCAAATTTCTACGGCATTGTTGTTTCTGCTAAGCGGGGTATTATATGCTTCCTCGTAAACTTCAGTGTACCAGCTTTTATTTCGTCGTGGTCTCTGAGCAGGTACAAGGGAGACTGTACTTCCACCGAGTTCGCTCTATCTCCTAGAGTTGTTCTTGTGAACGTGCTCATTTCTTTGACCACAAGCAACTTCAATGTATCTCGTGTTACTTTTTCGAGGATTTCACCCAGTGTAATTGGTACTGGATTTTGCCGTTGAACTTCCTAATGAATCGTTCGATCTGCTAAGATCGTTTTTGTCTAAGCGAGGTATTTTATTTTTCCCCCTGTACCTTCAGTGTATCTGCTTTTATTTCAGCGTGGTGCTTCATCTTCTACAGCGGAGACGGAGCTATCATTGACATTGCTCTATCTGGTATGATTTGTTCTGTGTAAACCTGGTCATTTCTTCCACCCCTAGTAACTTTAATGTATCTCGTTTCACTTCATAGTGTCATGGATACTGGATTTTGCCATTGCACTCCCTATGGCATTGTTCTTTCTGCTAAGAGCCTTCTTGTTTAAGCGGTGTATTATATTCTTCCCCGTTCAACTTCAGTGTACCAAGCTTTTATTTCGTCGGGGTCTCAGGGCAGGTACAAGGGAGACTGTACTTCCACCGAGATTGCAGTAGCTCCTAGAGTTGTTCTTGTGAACGTGGTCATTTCTTTGACCACCAGCAACTTCAATGTATCTCGTGTTACTTTTTCGAGGATTTCACCCAGTGTAATTGATAGTGGATTTTGCCGTTGAGCTTCCTACGGGGTTGTTCGAACTGTTAAGATCGTTTTTCTCTAAGCGGGTTATGTATTTCCCCCCGTGCCCCTTCAGTGTATCTGCTTCGGTGTACCTGGTTTTATATCTGCCTGGTCTCTGAGCAAGTACAATGGGGAACCTACTGCCACCGACAATGCTCTATCTGCTAGGAGATGCTCTGTTAACGTAGTCGTTCCTTGTCCCCTAATCAGCTCTGCTTTTACTTCTTGGAAGATTTCATCCTGGGTAATGGATACTGTATTTTGCCGTTGAACCTCCTACGGCATTACTCTTACTGCTGAGGACCCTCTTGTCTAATCTGGTTATTTTATTTTTCCTCTTTCAACTTCAGTGTACCTGCTTTTATTTCTGCGTGGTGCTTCATCAAATCTAACGGTGACTGAACTACCATTGACATTGCTCTATCTAGTATGATTTGTTCTGTGTAAATCTGGGCATTTCTGCTACCCCAAGTAACTTCAATGTATCTCGTTTCACTTCCTGGAGGTTTTCATAGAGTGTCATGCATTTTGCTGTTGCACTCCCTACGGCATTGCTCTTTCTGCTGATTAACCTCTTGTCTAATCGGGATATTTCATCCTTCCTCGTTCAACTTCAGTGCACCTGCTTTTATTTCTGCGTGGTGCTTCATCCACTACAACCGAGACAGTGCCACCACTCTTATAGCTCTTTCTGCTAAGAGTTGTTCTGTGTATGCGTGGTCATTTCTTCTACCACAAGCAACTTCAATGTATCTGGTGTTAGTTCTTGGACGTTTTCATCCAGTGTAATGCTTACCGGATTTTGCCGTTCAAATTTCTACGGCATTGTTCTTTCTGATATGCGGGGTATTATATGCTTCCTCGTAAACTTCAGTGTACCAGCTTTTATTTCGTCATGGTCTCTGCGCAGGTACAAGGGAGACTGTACTTCCACCGAGTTCGCTCTATCTCTTAGAGTTGTTCTTGTGAACGTGCTCATTTCTTTGACCACAAGCAACTTCAATGTATCTCGTGTTACTTTTTCGAGGATTTCACCCAGTGTAATTGGTACTGGATTTTGCCGTTGAACTTCCTACGGAATCGTTCGATCTGCTAAGATCGTTTTTGTCTAAGCGGGGTATTTTATTTTTCCCCCTGTACCTGCAGTGTATCTGCTTTTATTTCAGCGTGGTGCTTCATCTTCTACAGCGGAGACGGAGCTATCATTGACATTGCTCTATTTGGTATGATTTTTTCTGTGTAAACCTGGTCATTACTTCTACCCCAAGTAACTTCAATATATCTCGTTTCACTTCCTGGAGGTTTTCATAGAGTGTCATGGATTTTGCTGTTGCACTCCCTATGGCATTGCTCTTTCTCCTAACAACCTTCTTGTCTAAGCGGGGTATTATATTCTTCCCCGTTCATCTTCAGTGTACCAGCTTTTATTTCGTCGGGGTCTCTGAGCATGTACAAGGGAGACTGTACTTCCACCGAGATTGCAGTAGCTCCTAGAGTTGTTCTTGTGAACGTGGTCATTTCTTTGATCACCAGCAACTTCAATGTATCTCGTGTTACTTCTTCGAGGATTTCATTCAGTGTAATTGGTACTGGATTTTGCCGGTGAGCTTCCTACGGAATTGTTTGATCTGCTAAGATCGTTTTTCTCTAAGCGGGGTATTATATTCCCCCCCCCTGCACCTTCAGTGTATCTGCTTCAGTGTACCTGGTTTTATATCTGCCTGGTCTCTGAGCACGCACAATGGGGAGTCTACTGCCACCGACAATGCTCTATCTGCTAGGAGATGCTCGGTTAACGTGGTCGTTCATTGTCCCCTAAGCAGCTTCAAGGTGTCCGCTTTTACTTCTTGGAAGATTTCATCCTGGGTAATGGATACTGTATTGTGCCGTTGAACCTCCTACGGCATTACTCTTTCTGCTGAGGACCCTCTTGTCTAATCGGGTTATTTTATTTTTCCTCGTTCAACTTCAGTGTACCTGCTTTTATTTCTGCGTGGTGCTTCATCAAGTACAACGGAGACTGAACTACCATTGACATTGCTCTATCTAGTATGATTTGTTCTGTGTAAACCTGGGCATTTCTGCTACCCCAAGTAACTTCAATGTATCTCGTTTCACTTCTTGGAAGATTTCATCCTGGGTAATGGATACTGTATTTTGCCGTTGCACCTCCTACCGCATTGCTCTTTCTGCTGAGGAACCTCTTGTCTAATAGAATTGTTTTATCTTTCCTCGTTCAAATTCAGTGTACCTGCTTCATCCATTACAACCGAGTGTACCAGCTTTTATTTCGTCGCGGTCTCTGAGCAGGTACAAGGGAGACTCTACTTCCACCGAGATTGCAGTAGCTCCTAGAGTTGTTCTTGTGAACGTGGTCATTTCTTTGACCACCAGCAACTTCAATGTATCTCGTGTTACTGCTTCGAGGATTTCATTCAGTGTAATATGTACTGGTTTTTGCCGTTGAGCTTCCTACGGAATTGTTCTATCTGCTAAGATCCTTTTTGTCTTCGCGCGCATTATATTCCCCCCCCCGCACCTTCAGTGTATCTGCTTTTATTTCAGCGTGCGGCTTCATCTTGTACAACGGAGACGGAGCTACCATTGACATTGCTCTATCTAGTATGATTTGTTCTGTGTAAACCTGGTCATATGCTCTACCACAAGTAACTTCAATGTATCTTGTTTCACTTCCTGGAGGTTTTCATAGAGTGTCATGGATACTGGATTTTGCCGTTGCACTCCCTACAGCATTGCTCTTTCTGCTAAGAACCTTCTTGTCCAAGCGGGGTATTTAATCTTCCTCGTTCAAATTAAGTGTACCAGCTTTTCTTTCCTCGTGGTGTCTGAGCACGTACAACGAACAGTCTACTCCCCCAAGGACATTGCTCTATCTGCTAGGAGTTGTTCGGTTAACGTGGTCGTTTATGGTTCCCCAAGCAACTTAAACGTATTCTTGGAAGATTTCATCCTTTCTAATGGATATTGTATGTTGCCGTTGAACCTCCTACAACAAGCAACTTCAATGTATCTGGTTTTATTTCTTGGACGTTTTCCTCTAGTGTAATGCTTACTGGATTTTGCCGTCCAAATTTCTAAGGCATTGCTCTTTCTGCTAAGAGGGGTATTATATGCTTCCTCGTTCAACTTCAGTGTACCAGCTTTTATTTCATCGTGATCTCTGAGCAGGTACAAGGGAGACTGCTCTACCTCCTAGAGTTGTTCTTGTGAACGTGGTGATTTCTTTGACCACAAGCAACTTCAATGTATCTCGTGTTACTTCTTCGAGGATTTCATCCAGTGTAATTGGTACTGGATTTTGCCGGTGAGTTTCCTACGGAATTGTTCGATATGCTAAGATCGTTTTTGTCTAAGCGGGGTATTTTATTTTTCCCCCTGCACCTTCAGTGTATCTGCTTTTATTTCAGTGTGGTGCTTCACCTTGTACAACTTAGACCGAGCTACCATTGACATTGCTCTATCTAGTATGATTTGATCTGTGTAATCCTGGTCATTTCCTCTACCACAAGTAACTTCAATGTATGTCGTTTCACTTCCTGGAGGTTTTCATAGCGTGTAATGGATACTGGATTTTGCCGGTGTAGTCAATACGGCATTGCTCTTTCTGCTAGCAACCTTCTTGTCTTAGCGGGGAATTTTCTTCTTCCTCGTGTACCTGGTTTTATTTCTTCGTGGTGTCTGAGCACGTACAACGAACAGTCTACTCCCACAACGACATTGCTCTATCTGCTAGGAGTTGTTCGGTTAACGTGGTCATTTATGCTTCCACAAGCAACTTAAACGTATCTGGTTTTACTTCTTGGAAGATTTCATCCTGTGTAATGGATATGTATTTTGCCGTTGAACCTCCTACAACAAGCAACTTCAATGTGTCTGGTTTTAGTTCTTGGACGTTTTCATCCAGTGGATTTTGCCGTTCAAATTTCTACGGCATTGCTCTTTCTGGTAAGAACCTTGCTTAGCGGGGTATTATATGCTTCCTGGTTCAACTTCAGTGTACCAGCTTTTATTTCGTCGTGGTCTCTGAGCAGGTAGAAGAGAGACTGTACTTCCACCGAGATTGCTCTATCTCCTATGGCATTGTTTGATCTGCTATGATCGTTTTTGTCTAAGGGGGTATTTTATTTTCCCTCCTGCACCTTCAGTGTATCTGCTTTTATTTCAGCGTGGTGCGTCATCTTGTACAACGGGGACTGAACTGCCATTGACATTGCTCTATCTAGTATGATTTGTCCTCTGTAAACGTGGTCATTTCTTCTACCATAAGTAACTTCAATGTATCTCGTTTCACCTCCTGGAGGTTTTCATAGAGTGTCATGGATACTGGAATTTGACATTGCACTCCCTACGGCATTGCTCTTTCTGCTAAGAACCTTCTTGTCTAAGCGGGGTATTTTATTCTTCTTTCAACTTCAGATTACCTGCTTTTATTTCGTCGTGGTGTCTGCGCACGTTCAACGAACAGTCTGCTCCCACCACGACATTGCTCTATCTGCTAGGAGTTGTTCGGTTAACGTGGTCATTTATGCTTCCACAAGCAACTTAAACGTATCTGGTTTTACTTCTTGGAAGATTTCATCCTGTATTTTGCCTTTGAACCTCCTACGGCACTGCTCTTTCTGCGGAGGACCATCTTGTCTAAGCGGGCTATTTTATCCTTCCTCGTTCAACTTCAGTGTACCTGCTTTTATTTCTGCGTGGTGCTTCAATCCAGTACAACCCAGAGAGTACTTCCAACTCATATAGCTCTATCTACTAAGAGTTGTTCTGTGTAGGCGTGGTCATTTCTTCTACCACAAGCATCTTCAATGTAGCTGGTTTCAGTTCTTGGACGTTTGCTTTCAGTGTAATGCTTATTGGATTTTGCCATTCAAATTTCTACGGCATTGCTCTTTCTGCTAAGAACCTTCTTGCTAAGCGGGTTATTATATGTTTCCTCGTTGAACATAAGTGCGCCAGCCTTTATTTCATCGTGGTCTCTGACCAGGTACAAGGGAGACTGTACTTCCACCGAGATTGCTCTATCTCCTAGAGTTGTTCTTGTGAACGTGGTCATTTCTTTGACCACAAGCAACTTCAATGTATCTTGTGTTACTTCGAGGATTTCATCCAGTGTAATTGATACTGGATTTTGCTGTTGAACTTCCTACGGCATTGTTCCATCTGCTATGATTGCCATTGTCTAAGCGGGGTATTTTATTTTTCCCCCTGCACCTTCAGAGTATCTGCTTTTATTTCAGCGTCGTTCTTCATCTTGTACAACGGAGACGGAGTTATCATTGACATTGCTCTATTTAGTATGATTTGTTCTGTGTAAACCTGGTCATTTCTTCTACCACAAGTAACCAATGTATCTCGTTTCACTTCTTGGAGGTTTTCATCCAGTGTAATGGAGAGGAGATTTTGCCTTTCAAGTTCCTAGTGCATTGCTCTTTCTGCTGAGGACCCTCTTGTCTAAGCGGGGTATTTTATTCCTCATTCAGCATACCTGCTTTTATTTTGTTGTGGTGTCTGAGCAGGTACAATGGAGACTGTACTTCCACCGACATTGCTCTATCTGCTAAGAGTTGTTCGGTTAACGTGGTCGTTTTTTGTCCCCTAAGTAGCTTCAAGGTGTCTGCTTTTTTTTATTGTAAGCTACAGAGCTAACCACTCAAATGGAAATCAAGGAGCTAAAGAAATCCATACATGATCTAAAAGAAGAGATGCAAGGCATCAAAAATGAGCAATTAGAAGCAAGGGAGATGAAAAATAAAGTAGATAGCTTTGATAGCAGGTTAGACAATGCAGAGGAGAGAATTTCCGGGGCTGAAGATAATTTAGTTATTATAGAGAAAGAACAGAAAATGAGTCAATCCAAATCTAGGAAAAATGAGAGAGTGCTTCAGGAGGTCCAACATACAATTAGGAAGCCTAATTTAAGGCTAATTGGTGTTGAGGAGGGTCTGGAGAAAGAGGTCAATGGTATTGGAAATATACTCAGGGAATCATCTCAGAGAATTTCCCAAATATCCAGAAGGGCAGTCCCATCCAGATACAAGAAGCTTTTAGAACCCCAAACAGACCTGACCAGAAAAGAACATCTCACCACCACATCGTAATCCGAACTGGATCAGTAGAAACCAAACAAAGGATCCTAAAGGCAGCCAGGGAAAAGGGTTCAGTAACCTATAAAGGAAAACCAATCAGAATAACCCCAGATTACTCAGCAGAGACCATGCAAGCAAGAAGTGACTGGAAGCATATATGTCATGCCCTTAAGTCTAATAACTACCAACCAAGAATACTGTACCCAGCTAAGCTCTCATTCATAACTGAGGGAACATTAAAAACATTCCATTCCAGGGAAAAGCTGCAACAATATGTTGCAACAAAACCAACACTACAGAGAATTCGCAAAGATCTTCTATACATAGAAACCAAAATAAATGCAATATAGGGAAAGAAATGGCACCTAAACAGCATACCATCTAAGGACCACAAGAACTGTCAAGACACAGGCCCTAATAAAAGCTTTTAAAAATGGTAGGACCTAATAAATATCTCTCAGTCCTAACTCTCAATATCAATGGACTCAACTCTCCAATTAAACGGCATGGGCTGTCTAGTTGGATCAAAAAGCAAGAGCCATCGTTCTGCTGTCTTCAAGAGACACATCTTACTCAAAAAAACAAGCATCTTTTGAAAGTGAGAGGTTGGAATAAACTCTATCAAGCTAACGGACCCCATAAACAGGCTGGAGTTGCCATCCTCATATCAGATAGACTTCAAACCAAAATTAGTAAGAAAAGAGAAAGAAGGTTACTTCCCTCCAGGAAGACATAACGATCCTAAATATTTACACACCCAATCCCGGAGCTCCAAACTTCATCAAGCAAACTTTACTTACACTGAAACCATACATAGATCGAAATACAGTGATTGTCGGTGACTTTAACACACCACTCTCACCTATGGACAGATCAACAAGGCAAAAACTCAACAGAGAAACCTTAGAACTGAACAACTATATAGACCAGCTAGATCTAACAGACATCTGCAGAATATTCCACCGAGCAACAAGACAATATACGTTTTTCTCAGCAGCACATGGAACATTTTCCAAAATAGATCACATCTTAGGCCATAAAACAAACCTGGACAGATTCAGAAACACTGAAATTATTCCATGCACACTCTCAGACCACAAAGGCATCAAACTGGAACTGAACACACATCTCTACCAACGAAAACCCTGTAACTCATGGAGACTGAACAACACATTGTTGAATCACCAAACGGTCATCGAAGAGATCAGAACAGAAATCCAACAGTTTATGAAATTTAACAGTAAGGAGCACACAAAATACCAACTCCTTTGGGACACAGCAAAGGCAGTACTCAGAGGAAAATTTATAGCGCCGAGTGCCTACAACAACAAGTTGGAAAAATAGCAAACAAGCAAGTTAATGTCTCACCTTAAGCTACTGGAAAAAGAGCAACAAACCAACCCTAATCCCAGTAGAAGAAAGCAAAGAATTAACATCAAAAGAGAATTAAATGATTTGGAATCCAAAAAAAACTATAGAAAGAATCAACAAAACAAGGAGTTGGTTCTTTGAAACAATTATAAAAATTGACAAGCCCGTAGCAAACCTTACAAAAAAAAGAAGACAACATATCGAAATAAACACAATCGTATATGAAAATGATAATATCACGACAAGAATTACCCTAACCCTAAACCTAACCCTAAACCTAACCCTAACCCTAACCTAAACCTAATCCTAACCCCTAAACCTAAACCTAACACATACCCTTACTCTAACCCTAACCCTAGCCTTAACCTAACCTTAACCCTAACCCTAACAATTTCCCTGACCCTAACCCTACCCCTAACCCTAACCCTTAACTTTACCCTAACCCTAACCCTAACACATACCCTAACCCTAACCCTAACCTAACCCTTACCATTACCCTAACCCTAACCCTAAACCCCAAACTTAAACATAAACCTAAACCTTACCCTTACCCTTACCCTAACCCTAACCTTAAAACTAAACCTAACCCTAACCATAACCCTAACCCTTACACTTACCCAAACCCTAACTCTAACACTAACCCTAACCCTAACCCTAACCTAAACTTAATCCTAACCCTAACCCTTACGTAACCCTAACCTTAACCCTAACCCTAACCCTAAACCTAACCCTAACCCTAACACTTACCCTTACCATAACCCTAAACCTAACCCTAACCCAAACCCTAACCCTAACTTAACCCTAACCCTAACCCTAAGCCTTACGCTTACGCTAACCCTAACCCTAACCCTAACCGTAAGGCTAACAATAACCCTAACCCTTAACCTTACCCTAACCCTAACCCTAACCCTAAACCTAACCCTAACCCTAACCCTAACCCTAAACCTAACCCTAACCCATAACCCTAACCCTAACCCTAACCCTAAGCCTTACCCTTACACTAACCCTAACGCTAACCAACCCCTAACCCTAACCCTAACACTTACTCTTACCCTAGCCCTAACCCTAACCCTAACCCTAAACATAACCCTAACCTTAACCCTAACCCTTACCCTTACAGTAACCCTAACCCTAAACCTAACCCTAAACCTAACCCTAAACCTAACACTAACACTTACCCTTACAACAACCCTAACCCTAACCCTAACCCTAAACCTTACCCTAACCCTAACCCTAACCCAAACCCAAACCCTCACCCTAACCTAACCCTAACCCTAATACTTACCCTTACCCTAACCATAACCCCTAACCCTAAACCAAACCCTTACCCTTACCCTAACCCTAACCCTAACCCTAACCTTACCCTAAGCCTAACCCTAACCATAAAACCTAACCCTTACCCAAACCCTTACCCTTACCCTTACCCTAACCCTAACACTTACCCTTACCATAACGCTAAACCTAATCCTAACTCAAACCCTAACCTAAGCCTAACCCTAACCCTAATCCTTACCCTTACCCTAACCCTAAACGGAACCTTAACTCTAACCCTAACCTTTACACTTACCCTAACCCTACCCTAACCTTAACCCTAAACATAACCCTAACCCTTACCCTAATACTTACCCTTACCCTAACCCTAACCCTAACGTTAACCTAATCCTAACCCTAACCCTAACGCTAAACATAACCCTAACCTTAACCCTAACCCTTACCCTTACAGTAACCC
Organism: Megascapheus bottae; assembly: GCA_024803745.1. Taxonomy (NCBI): domain Eukaryota; kingdom Metazoa; phylum Chordata; class Mammalia; order Rodentia; family Geomyidae; genus Megascapheus; species Megascapheus bottae. The sequence goes on from JANJXV010001414.1 coordinate 57,848, forward strand.
TAACCCTAAACCTAACCCTAAACCTAACACTAAACCTTACCCTAACCCTAACCCTAACACTAACCCTAACCCTTACACCAACCCTAACCCTAACCCTAACCCTAAACCTTACCCTAACCCTAACCCTAAACCTAACCCTAACCCTAAGGATAACAATAACCCTAACCCTTAACCTTAGCCTAACCCTTACCCTAACCCTAACCCTAACCCTAACCCCTTACCCTAACACTAAGACTTACCCTTACCGTACCCCTAACCCTAACCCTAACCCTAAACCTAACCCTAACCGTAAGGCAAACAATAACCCTAACCCTTAACCTTACCCTAACCCTAACCCTAAACCTAACCCTTACCCTAACCCTAACCCTAAACCTAACCCTAACCCCTAACCCTAAACCTAACCCTAAGCCTTACCCTTACCCTAACCCTAATCCTAACCCTAACACTAAACCTAACCCTAACCCTAACCCTTACCCTTACCCTAACCCTAAACCTAACCCTAACCCAAACCCTAACCCTAACCTAACCCTAACCCTAAACCTTACCCTTACCTTAACCCTAACTCTAAACCTAATCCTTACCCTTACCCTAAACCTAACCCTAACCTTAACCCTAACACTAACTCTAACCCTAACCCTAACCCTTACCCTTACCCTAACACTAAACCTAAACCTAACGCAAACCCTAACCCTAACCCTAACCCTTACCCTTACCCTAACCGTAACCATAATCCAAACCCTAAACCTAGCCATAACCCTTACCCTTACCCTAACCCTAACCCTAACCCTAACCCTTACCCTAACCCTAACCCAACTTTAACCCTAACCCTTACCTTTACTCTAACCCTAACCCTAACCCTACCCCTAAACCTAACCCAAACCCTAACCCTTAACGTTACCCTAACTCTAAACCTAACCCTAACCCTAACCCTATCCCTAAACCTTACCTTTACCCTAACCCACACCCTAATCCTAAACCTAACCCCAACCCTTACCCTTACACTAGCCCTAACCCTTACCCTAACCCTAACCCTAACCCTAATCCTTACCCTTACACTAACCGTAACACTAACCCTAACCCTAAACCTTACCCTAACCCTAATCCTTACCTTTACCCTAACCCTAAACCTAACCCTAACCCTAACGCTTACACTAACCCTAACCCTTATCCTTACGCTAACCCTAACCCTAACCCTAAACCTAACCCTTACCCTAACCCTAACCCTAACCCTAACCCTAACACTTACTCTTACCCTAGCCCTAACCCTAACCCCAACCCTAAACATAACCCTAACCTTAACCCTAACCCTTACACTTACAGTAACCCTAACCCTAAACCTAACAATAAACCTAACACTAACACTTACCCTAAACCTAACCCTAACCCTAACACTAACCACAACCCCTAAACCTAACCCAAACCCTTACCCTTACCCTAACCCTAAACCTAACCCTAAATCTAACCCTAACCCTCACCCTTACCCTACTCCTAACCCTAACCCTTACCCTTACCATAACCCTAACACGAACCCTAACCCTAACCCTTACCCTTTCCCTAACCCTTACCCTAACCCTAACCCTAACCTTAACCCTAACCCTAACAATAACCCGAAACCTAACCCTAAACCTAACCCTATCACTTACCCTAACCCTTAGCCTTTCCCAAACCTTAACCCTAACCTTAACCTAACCCTAACCCTAACCCTAACCCTAAAACTTACCCTTACCCTAACCCTAAGCTTAACCCTTACACTTTGCCTAACCCTAACCCAAACCTTAACCTTAACCCTAACACTAACACTAACCCTTACCCTTATCCTAACCCTAAGGCTAACCCTAACCCAAACCCTAACCCTAACCCTAACCCTAACCCTTACCCTAACCCTAACCGTAACCCTAACCCTAACCCTTACCCTAACCATAACCCTACCCTAACCCATACCTAAACCTAACCTAACCCTAACCCTAAACCTTACCCTTACCCTAACCCTAACCCTAACCCTTCCCCTTCCCCTAACCCTAACCCTAACATTAACCCTAACCCTAAACCTAACCCTACCCTTAACCCTAACCCTAACCCTAACCCTCACCCAAACCCTAACACTTACCCTAACCCTAACCCTAACCCTAACCCTTACCCTTACCTAAACCTAAACTTAACCCTAACCCAAAACCTAACCCTAAACCTAAGCCTAACCCTAACCTAAACCTAATCCTAACCCCTAAACCTGTACCTAACACATACCCTTACTCTAACCCTAACCCTAGCCTTAACCTAACCTTAACCCTAACCCTAACAATTTCCCTGACCCTAACCCTACCCCTAACCCTAACCCTTAACTTTACCCTAACCCTAACCCTAACACATACCCTAACCCTAACCCTAACCTAACCCTTACCATTACCCTAACCCTAACCCTAAACCCCAACCTTAAACCTAAACCTAACCCTTACCCTTACCCTAACCCTAACCCTAAACTTAAAACTAAACCTAACCCTAACCATAACCCTAACCCTTACACTTACCCAAACCCTAACTCTAACCCTAACCCTAACCCTAACCCTAACCTAAACTTAATCCTAACCCTAACCCTAAACCTAACCCTAACCCTAACACTTACCCTTACCCTAACCCTAAACCTAACCCTAACCCAAACCCTAACCCTAACCTAAACCTAACCCTAACCCTAAGCCTTACGCTTACGCTAACCCTAACCCTAACCCTAACCGTAAGGCAAACAATAACCCTAACCCTTAACCTTACCCTAACCCTAACCCTAACGCTAAACCTAACCCTAACCCTAAACCTAACCCTAAACCTAACCCTAACCCATAACCCTAACCCTAACCCTAACCCTAAGCCTTACCCTTACACTAACCCTCACGCTAACCAACCCCTAACCCTAACCCTAACCCTTACTCTTACCCTAGCCCTAACCCTAACCCTAACCCTAAACATAACCCTAACCTTAACCCTAACCCTTACCCTTACAGTAACCCTAACCCTAAACCTAACCCTAAACCTAACCCTAAACCTAACACTAACACTTACCCTTACAACAACCCTAACCCTAACCCTAACCCTAAACCTTACCCTAACCCTAACCCTAACCCAAACCCTCACCCTAACCTAACCCTAACCCTAATCCTTACCCTTACCCTAACCATAACCCCTAACCCTAAACCAAACCCTTACCCTTACCCTAACCCTAACCCTAACCCTAACCATAACCTTACCCTAAGCCTAACCCTAACCATAAAACCTAACCCTTACCCAAAACCTTACCCTTACCCTTACCCTAACCCTAACACTTACCCTTACCATAACGCTAAAGCTAATCCTAACTCAAACCCTAACCTAAGCCTAACCCTAACCCTAATCCTTACCCTTACCCTAACCGTAAACGGAACCTTAACTCTAACCCTAACCTGTACACTTACCCTAACCCTACCCTAACCTTAACCCTAACCATAACCCTAACCCTTACCCTAATACTTACCCTTACCCTAACCCTAACCCTAACGTTAACCTAATCCTAACCCTAACCCTAACGCTAAACATAACCTTAACCTTAACCCTAACCCTTACCCTTACAGTAACCCTAACCCTAAACCTAACCCTAAACCTAACACTAAACCTTACCCTAACCCTAACCCTAACACTAACCCTAACCCTTACACCAACCCTAACCCTAACCCTAACCCTAAACCTTACCCTAACCCTAACCCTAAACCTAACCCTAACCCTAAGGATAACAATAACCCTAACCCTTAACCTTAGCCTAACCCTTACCCTAACCCTAACCCTAACCCTAACCCCTTACCCTAACACTAAGACTTACCCTTACAGTACCCCTACCCCTAACCCTAACCCTAAACCTAACCCTAACCATAAGGCAAACAATAACCCCAACCCTTAACCTTACCCTAACCCTAACCCTAACCCTAAACCTAACCCTTACCATAACCCTAACCCTAAACCTAACCCTAACCCCTAACCCTAACCCTAACCCTAAGCCTTACCCTTACCCTAACCCTAATCCTAACCCTAACACTAAACCTAACCCTAACCCTAACCCTTACCCTTACCCTAACCCTAAACCTAACCCTAACCCAAACCCTAACCCTAACCTAACCCTAACCCTAAACCTTACCCTTACCTTAACCCTAACTCTAAACCTACTCCTTACCCTTACCCTAACCGTAACTATAATCCAAACCCTAACCTTGCCATAACCCTTACACTTACCCTAACCCTAACCCTAACCCTTACCCTAACCCTAACCCAACTTTAACCCTAACCTTTACCTTTACTCTAACCCTAACCCTAACCCTACCCCTAAACCTAACACAAACCCTAACCCTTAACGTTACCCTAACTCTAAACCTAACCCTAACCCTAACCCTATCCCTAAACCTTACCTTTACCCTAACCCTCACCCTAATCCTAAACCTAACCCCAACCCTTACCCTTACACTAGCCCTAACCCTTACCCTAACCCTAACCCTAACCCTAATCCTTACCCTTACACTAACCGTAACACTAACCCTAACCCTAAACCTTACCCTAACCCTAATCCTTACCTTTACCCTAACCCTAAACCTAACCCTAACCCTAACGCTTACACTAACCCTAACCCTTATCCTTACGCTA
>JANJXV010001414.1:67500-70000 GCA_024803745.1 Megascapheus bottae
CCATAACCCTAACCCTAACCCTTACCCTTACCCTAACCCTAACCCTAACCCTAACCCCAACCCTAACCCTAACCCTAACCCTAACCCTAACCTAAACATAATCCTAACCCTAACCCTTACGTAACCCTAACTCTAACCCTAACCCTAACCCTAACCCTAACACTAAACCTAACCCTAAACCTAACCCTTACACTTACCCTAACCCTAAACGTAACCCTAATCCAAACCGTAACCCTAACCTAACCCTAACCCTAAACCTTACCCTTACCCTAACCGTAACTCTACCCCTAACCCTTACCCTAACCCTACCCCTAAACCTAACACTAAACCCAACCCTTACCCTTACCCTAACCCTAAACCTAACCCTAACCCAAACCCTAACCCTAACCTAACCCTAACCCTAACCCTAACCCTAACCCTTACCCTTACCCTAACCCCAAACCTAACCCTAACTCAAACCCTAACCTAAGCCTAACCCTAACCCTTACCCTAACCCTAACCCTAACTCTAACCCTAATCCTTACCATTACCCTAAACCTAACCCTAACCTTAACCCTAACCCTAACTCTAACCCTACTCCTAACCCTTCCCCTTAACCTAACCCTAAACCTAACCCTAACACAAACCCTAAACCTAACCCTTACCCTAACCATAACCATAAACCTAACCCTAAACCTAGCCGTAACCCTTACCCTTACCCTAACCCTAACCCTAACCCTAACCTTATCCTTACCGTAAGCCTAACCCTAACCCTTACCCGTACCCTAACCCTAAAACTAAACCTAACACTAATCCTAACCCTAAACTTTTCCCTAACCCAAACCCTAACCCTAGCCCTAAACCCAAACCTTACCCTTACCCTAACCCTAACCCTAACCCTAACACTTACCCTAACCCTAACACTAACCCTTAACTCTAACCCTAATCTTTAACCCTTAACCTTACCCTAACCCTCACCCTAACCCTAACCCTTACACAAACCCTAACCCTTACCCTTACCCTAACCCTAAACCTAACACTAACTCTAACTCTAACACTAACCCTAACCTTTACCATTGCCATAACCCTTACCCTAACCCTAACCCTTAGCCTAACCCTAACCTTAACCCTAACCCTAACCCCTAACCCTCTCCCTAACCCTCACCCTAACCTTAACCCTAACCCTAACCCAAACCCTAACCCTAACCCTAAAGCTTACCCTTACACTAACCCTTACCCTAAACCTAACCCTAAACCTAAGCCTAACCCTAACACTAACCCTAACCCTAACCCTAACCCTAACCTTAACCCAAACCCTAACCTTAACCCCTACCCGAACCCTAACACTAACCGTAAGCCAAAACCTTACACTAACCCTAACCCTAACCCTAATCCTAACCTAACCCTAACCCTAACCCTAAAACTAAACCTAACCCTAACCCTAACCCTCACCATTACCCTAACCCTAACCCTAACCCTTACCCTTATCATAACCCTAACCCTAACCCTAACCCTAACCCTAACCCTAACACTTACCCTTACCCTAACCCTAAACCTAACCCTAACCCAAACCCTAACCCTAACCTAAACCTAACCCTAACCCTAAGCCTTACGCTTACGCTAACCCTAACCCTAACCCTAACCGTAAGGCAAACAATAACCCTAACCCTTAACCTTACCCTAACCCTAACCCTAACGCTAAACCTAACCCTAACCCTAAACCTAACCCTAAACCTAACCCTAACCCATAACCCTAACCCTAACCCTAACCCTAAGCCTTACCCTTACACTAACCCTCACGCTAACCAACCCCTAACCCTAACCCTAACCCTTACTCTTACCCTAGCCCTAACCCTAACCCTAACCCTAAACATAACCCTAACCTTAACCCTAACCCTTACCCTTACAGTAACCCTAACCCTAAACCTAACCCTAAACCTAACCCTAAACCTAACACTAACACTTACCCTTACAACAACCCTAACCCTAACCCTAACCCTAAACCTTACCCTAACCCTAACCCTAACCCAAACCCTCACCCTAACCTAACCCTAACCCTAATCCTTACCCTTACCCTAACCATAACCCCTAACCCTAAACCAAACCCTTACCTTTACCCTAACCCTAACCCTAACCCTAACCATAACCTTACCCTAAGCCTAACCCTAACCATAAAACCTAACCCTTACCCAAAACCTTACCCTTACCCTTACCCTAACCCTAACACTTACCCTTACCATAACGCTAAAGCTAATCCTAACTCAAACCCTAACCTAAGCCTAACCCTAACCCTAATCCTTACCCTTACCCTAACCGTAAACGGAACCTTAACTCTAACCCTAACCTGTACACTTACCCTAACCCTACCCTAACCTTAACCCTAACCATAACCCTAACCCTTACCCTAATACTTACCCTTACCCTAACCCTAACCCTAACGTTAACCTAATCCTAACCCTAACCCTAACGCTAAACATAACCTTAACCTTAACCCTAACCCTTACCCTTACAGTAACCCTAA
>JANJXV010001414.1:77500-80000 GCA_024803745.1 Megascapheus bottae
TACCCTTATCATAACCCTAACCCTAACCCTAACCCTAACCCTTACCCTTTCCCTAAACCTTAACCTAACCCTAACCCTAACCTTAACCCTAACCCTAACCCTAACCCTAACCCTTAGCCTTTCCCTAACCCTAACCCTAACCATAACCCTAACCCTAAACCTAACCCTAACCCTAAACCTTACCCTTACCCTAACCCTAACCCTAACCCTTACCCTTTCCCTAACCCTAACCCAAACCTTAACCTTAACCCTAACACTAACACTAACCCTTACCCTTACCCTAACCCTAAAGCTAACCCTAACGCAAACCTAACCCTAACCCTAACCCTTACCCTAACCCTAACTGTAACCCTAACCCTAACCCTTACCCTAACCATAACCCTACCCTAACCCATACCTAACCCTAACCTAACCCTAACCCTAAACCTTACCCTTACCCTAACCCTAACCCTAACTCTTCCCCTTCCCCTAACCCTAACCATAACCTTAACCCTAACCCTAAACCTAACCCTACAATTAACCCTAACCCTAACCCTAACCCTCACCCAAACCCTAACACTTACCCTAAACCTAACCCTCACCCTAACCCTTACCCTTACCCTAAACTTAAACCTAACCCTAACCCAAAACCTAACCCTAAAGCTAGCCCTAACCCTAACCCTTACCCTTACCCTAACCCTAACCCTAACCCTAACCCTAACCCTAACCCTTACCCTTACTCTAACCCTAACCCTAACCTTAATCCTAACCCTAACACTACCCCTAACCCTAACCGATACCCTTACCCTAACCCTAACCCTAAACCTAACCCTAATCCTAACACTAACCCTTACCCTAACCCTAACCCTAAAACTAATCCTAACCCTAACCCTAACCCTAACCCTTACCCTTATTCTAACCCTGACCCTAACCTTAATCCTAACCCTAACACTACCCCTAACATTAACTGTTACCCTTACCCTAACCCTAAACCTAAACCTAACCCTAACCCTAACACTAACCCTTACCCTAACCCTAACCCTAAAACTAATCCTAACCCTAACCCTAACCCTAACCCTAACTCTCAACCTAAACCTAACCCCAACCCTTACCTTAACCCAAAACCTAACCCTAGCCCTAACCCTAACCATTACCCTTACCCTAACCCTAACCCCAGCCTTAACCCTAACGCAACCCTAACCCTAACCCTGACCCTATCCCTTAATCCTAACCCTAATCCTAACCCTTACCCTTACCCTAACCCTAACCCTAAACTTAACACTAACCCTAACCCTAACCCTAACCTTAACCCTAACCCTAACCCTAACCTTAAACCTAACACTAACCCTAACCCTCACACTACCCCTAACACTTACCCTAACCCTAACCCTAACCCTAACCCTAACCCTTACCCTTACCCTAACCCTAACCCTAAACCTAACCCTAACCCTCACCCTAACCCTAACTCTAACCCTTAACATTACCCTAACCCTAACCCTAACTTTAACCCTAACCCTAACCCTAAACTTAACCCTAACGCTAACCCTAACCCTCACCCTCACCCTACCTCTAACACTTACACTAACCCTAAACCTAACCCTTACCCTAACCCTAACCCTTACCCTTACCCTAACCCTAACCCTAAACCTAACCCTAACCCTAAGGATAACAATAGCCCTAACCCTTAACCTTAGCCTAACCCTAACCCTAACCCTAAACCTAACCTTACCCTAACCCTAACCCTAACCCTAACCCCTAACCCTAACCCTAAGCCTAACCCTAAGCCTTACCCTTACCCTAACCCTAACCCTAACCCTAATCCTAAACCTAACCCTAACCGTAAGGCTAACAATAACCCGAACCCTTAACCTTACCCTAACCCTAACCCTAACCCTAAACCTAACCCTTACCCTAACCCTAACCCTAAACCTAACCCTAACCCCTAACCCTAACCCTAACCCTAAGCCTTACCCTTACCCTAACCCTAACCCTAAACCTAACACTAAACCTAACCCTAACCCTAACCCTTACCCTTACACTAACCCTAACCCTAACCCTTAACCTTAGCCTAACCCTAACCCTAACCCTAACCTTAACCCTTACCCTAACCCTAACCCTCACCCTAACCCTAACCCTGACCCTTACCATTACCCTAACCCTAACCCTAACCTTAACCCTAACCCTAACCCTAACCTTAACCCTAACGCTAACCCTAACCCTCACCCTACCCCTAACACTTACACTAACCCAAACCCTAACCCTTACCCTAACCCTAACCCTTACCCTTACCCTAACCCTAATCCTAACCCTAAACCTCACCCTAACCCTAAGGATACCAATAACCCTAATCCTTAACCTTAGCCTAACCCTAACCCTAATCCTAAACCTAATCTTACCCTAACCCTAACCCTATCCCTAACCCTAACCCTAACCCTAACCCTAACCCTAAGACTTACCCTTTCCCTAACCCTAACCCTAACCCCTAACCCTAACCCTAACCCTAAGCCTTACCCTTACCCTA
>JANJXV010001414.1:85000-102500 GCA_024803745.1 Megascapheus bottae
TAATCCTAACCCTTAACCTTAGCCTAACCCTAACCCTAACCCTAAACCTAACCTTACCCTAACCCTAATCCTAACCTCTAACCTAACCCTAACCCTAACCCTAAGCCTTACACTTACCCTAACCCTAACCCTAACCCTAACCCTAAACCTAACCCTAACCGTAAGGCTAACAATAACCCTAACCCATAACCTTACCCTAACCCTAAACCTAACCCTAAACCTAACCCTTACCCTAACCCTAACCCTAAACCTAACCCTAACCCCTAACCCTAACCCTAACCCTAAGCCTTACCCTTACCCTAACCTTAACCCTAACCCTAACCCTAACCTAACCCTAACCCCTAACCCTAGACTTAACCCTAACCTTAACTCTAACCCTAACCGTTACCATAACCCTAACCCTACCCCTACCCCTAACCCTTAACTTTACCCTAACCCTAACCCTAACACATACCCTTACCCTAACCCTAACCTAACCCTTACCATTACAATAACCATAACCCTAAACCTATCCCTAACCCCTAATCTTGACCCTAAACCTAACCCTTTCCCTTATCCTAACCCTAACCCTAACCTTAAAACTAAACCTAACCCTAACCCTAACCCTAACCCTTACACTTACCCAAACCATAACCCTAACCCTAACCCTAACCCTTACCCTTACCCTAACCCTAACCCTAACCCTAACCCCAACCCTAACCCTAACCCTAACCCTAACCCTAACCTAAACATAATCCTAACCCTAACCCTTACGTAACCCTAACTCTAACCCTAACCCTAACCCTAACCCTAACACTAAACCTAACCCTAAACCTAACCCTTACACTTACCCTAACCCTAAACGTAACCCTAATCCAAACCGTAACCCTAACCTAACCCTAACCCTAAACCTTACCCTTACCCTAACCGTAACTCTACCCCTAACCCTTACCCTAACCCTACCCCTAAACCTAACACTAAACCCAACCCTTACCCTTACCCTAACCCTAAACCTAACCCTAACCCAAACCCTAACCCTAACCTAACCCTAACCCTAACCCTAACCCTAACCCTTACCCTTACCCTAACCCCAAACCTAACCCTAACTCAAACCCTAACCTAAGCCTAACCCTAACCCTTACCCTAACCCTAACCCTAACTCTAACCCTAATCCTTACCATTACCCTAAACCTAACCCTAACCTTAACCCTAACCCTAACTCTAACCCTACTCCTAACCCTTCCCCTTAACCTAACCCTAAACCTAACCCTAACACAAACCCTAAACCTAACCCTTACCCTAACCATAACCATAAACCTAACCCTAAACCTAGCCGTAACCCTTACCCTTACCCTAACCCTAACCCTAACCCTAACCTTATCCTTACCGTAAGCCTAACCCTAACCCTTACCCGTACCCTAACCCTAAAACTAAACCTAACACTAATCCTAACCCTAAACTTTTCCCTAACCCAAACCCTAACCCTAGCCCTAAACCCAAACCTTACCCTTACCCTAACCCTAACCCTAACCCTAACACTTACCCTAACCCTAACACTAACCCTTAACTCTAACCCTAATCTTTAACCCTTAACCTTACCCTAACCCTCACCCTAACCCTAACCCTTACACAAACCCTAACCCTTACCCTTACCCTAACCCTAAACCTAACACTAACTCTAACTCTAACACTAACCCTAACCTTTACCATTGCCATAACCCTTACCCTAACCCTAACCCTTAGCCTAACCCTAACCTTAACCCTAACCCTAACCCCTAACCCTCTCCCTAACCCTCACCCTAACCTTAACCCTAACCCTAACCCAAACCCTAACCCTAACCCTAAAGCTTACCCTTACACTAACCCTTACCCTAAACCTAACCCTAAACCTAAGCCTAACCCTAACACTAACCCTAACCCTAACCCTAACCCTAACCTTAACCCAAACCCTAACCTTAACCCCTACCCTAACCCTAACACTAACCGTAAGCCAAAACCTTACACTAACCCTAACCCTAACCCTAATCCTAACCTAACCCTAACCCTAACCCTAAAACTAAACCTAACCCTAACCCTAACCCTCACCATTACCCTAACCCTAACCCTAACCCTTACCCTTATCATAACCCTAACCCTAACCCTAACCCTAACCCTTACCCTTTCCCTAAACCTTAACCTAACCCTAACCCTAACCTTAACCCTAACCCTAACCCTAACCCTAACCCTTAGCCTTTCCCTAACCCTAACCCTAACCATAACCCTAACCCTAAACCTAACCCTAACCCTAAACCTTACCCTTACCCTAACCCTAACCCTAACCCTTACCCTTTCCCTAACCCTAACCCAAACCTTAACCTTAACCCTAACACTAACACTAACCCTTACCCTTACCCTAACCCTAAAGCTAACCCTAACGCAAACCTAACCCTAACCCTAACCCTTACCCTAACCCTAACTGTAACCCTAACCCTAACCCTTACCCTAACCATAACCCTACCCTAACCCATACCTAACCCTAACCTAACCCTAACCCTAAACCTTACCCTTACCCTAACCCTAACCCTAACTCTTCCCCTTCCCCTAACCCTAACCATAACCTTAACCCTAACCCTAAACCTAACCCTACAATTAACCCTAACCCTAACCCTAACCCTCACCCAAACCCTAACACTTACCCTAAACCTAACCCTCACCCTAACCCTTACCCTTACCCTAAACTTAAACCTAACCCTAACCCAAAACCTAACCCTAAAGCTAGCCCTAACCCTAACCCTTACCCTTACCCTAACCCTAACCCTAACCCTAACCCTAACCCTAACCCTTACCCTTACTCTAACCCTAACCCTAACCTTAATCCTAACCCTAACACTACCCCTAACCCTAACCGATACCCTTACCCTAACCCTAACCCTAAACCTAACCCTAATCCTAACACTAACCCTTACCCTAACCCTAACCCTAAAACTAATCCTAACCCTAACCCTAACCCTAACCCTTACCCTTATTCTAACCCTGACCCTAACCTTAATCCTAACCCTAACACTACCCCTAACATTAACTGTTACCCTTACCCTAACCCTAAACCTAAACCTAACCCTAACCCTAACACTAACCCTTACCCTAACCCTAACCCTAAAACTAATCCTAACCCTAACCCTAACCCTAACCCTAACTCTCAACCTAAACCTAACCCCAACCCTTACCTTAACCCAAAACCTAACCCTAGCCCTAACCCTAACCATTACCCTTACCCTAACCCTAACCCCAGCCTTAACCCTAACGCAACCCTAACCCTAACCCTGACCCTATCCCTTAATCCTAACCCTAATCCTAACCCTTACCCTTTCCCTAACCCTAACCCTAAACTTAACACTAACCCTAACCCTAACCCTAACCTTAACCCTAACCCTAACCCTAACCTTAAACCTAACACTAACCCTAACCCTCACACTACCCCTAACACTTACCCTAACCCTAACCCTAACCCTAACCCTAACCCTTACCCTTACCCTAACCCTAACCCTAAACCTAACCCTAACCCTCACCCTAACCCTAACTCTAACCCTTAACATTACCCTAACCCTAACCCTAACTTTAACCCTAACCCTAACCCTAAACTTAACCCTAACGCTAACCCTAACCCTCACCCTCACCCTACCTCTAACACTTACACTAACCCTAAACCTAACCCTTACCCTAACCCTAACCCTTACCCTTACCCTAACCCTAACCCTAAACCTAACCCTAACCCTAAGGATAACAATAGCCCTAACCCTTAACCTTAGCCTAACCCTAACCCTAACCCTAAACCTAACCTTACCCTAACCCTAACCCTAACCCTAACCCCTAACCCTAACCCTAAGCCTAACCCTAAGCCTTACCCTTACCCTAACCCTAACCCTAACCCTAATCCTAAACCTAACCCTAACCGTAAGGCTAACAATAACCCGAACCCTTAACCTTACCCTAACCCTAACCCTAACCCTAAACCTAACCCTTACCCTAACCCTAACCCTAAACCTAACCCTAACCCCTAACCCTAACCCTAACCCTAAGCCTTACCCTTACCCTAACCCTAACCCTAAACCTAACACTAAACCTAACCCTAACCCTAACCCTTACCCTTACACTAACCCTAACCCTAACCCTTAACCTTAGCCTAACCCTAACCCTAACCCTAACCTTAACCCTTACCCTAACCCTAACCCTCACCCTAACCCTAACCCTGACCCTTACCATTACCCTAACCCTAACCCTAACCTTAACCCTAACCCTAACCCTAACCTTAACCCTAACGCTAACCCTAACCCTCACCCTACCCCTAACACTTACACTAACCCAAACCCTAACCCTTACCCTAACCCTAACCCTTACCCTTACCCTAACCCTAATCCTAACCCTAAACCTCACCCTAACCCTAAGGATACCAATAACCCTAATCCTTAACCTTAGCCTAACCCTAACCCTAATCCTAAACCTAATCTTACCCTAACCCTAACCCTATCCCTAACCCTAACCCTAACCCTAACCCTAACCCTAAGACTTACCCTTTCCCTAACCCTAACCCTAACCCTAACCCTAACCGTAAGGCTAACAATAACCCTAACCCTTAACCTTACCCTAACCCTAACCCTAAACCTAACACTTACCCTAACCCTAACCCTAAAACTAACCTTAACCCATAACCCTAACCCTAACCCTAAGCCTTACCTTACACTAACCCTAACGCTAACCCTAACCCCTAATCATAACCCTAACCCTTACTCTTACCCTAGCCCTAACCCTAACCCTAACCCTAAACATAACCCTAACCTTAACCCTAACCCTTACCCTTACATTAACCCTTACCCTAAACCTAACCCTAAACGTAACACTAACACTTACCCTAACCCTAACCCTAACACTAACCCTAACCTTTACACCAATCCTAACCCTAACCCTAACCCTAAACCTTACCCTAACCCTAACCCTAACCCAAACCCTAACCCTAACCTGACCCTAACCCTAAACCTTACCCTTACCCTAACCATAACCCCTAACACTAACCCAAACCCTTACCCTTACCCTAACCCTAACCCTAACCTTACCCTAACCCTAACCATAACCATAACACCTAACCCTTACCCAAACCCTTACCCTTACCCTTACCATAACCCTAACTCTTACCCTTACCATAACGCTACACCTAATCCTAACTCAAACCCTAACCTAAGCCTAACCCTAACCCTAACCGTTACCCTTACCCTAACCGTAAATGGAACCTTAATTCTAACCCTAACCTTTACACTTACCCTAACCCTACCCTAACCTTAACCCTAACCATAACCCTAACCCTTACCCTAATACTAGCCCTTACCCTAACCCTAACGTTAACCCTAATCCTAACCCTAACCCTAACCCTAAACATAACCCTAACCTTAACCCTAACCCTTACCCTTACAGTAACCCTAACCCTAAACCTAACCCTAAACCTAACCCTAAACCTAACACTAACCCTTACCCTAACCCTAACCCTAACACTAACCCTAACACTTACACCAACCTTAACATTAACCCTAACCCTAAACCTTACCCTAACCCTAACCCTAACCCTAAACCTAACCCTAACCCTAAGGATAACAATAACCATAAGCCTTAACCTTAGCCTAACCCTTACCATAACCCTAACCCTAACCCTAACCCCTAACCCTAACCCTAAGACTTACCCTTACCCTAACCCTAACCCTAACCCTAACCCTAACCCTAAACCTAACCCTAACTGTAAGGCTAACAATAACCCTAACCCTTAACCTTACCCTAACCCTAACCCTAACCCTAAACTTAACCCTTACCCTAACCCTAACCCTAAACCTAACCCTAACCGCTAACCCTAACCCTAACCCTAAGCCTTACCCTTACCCTAACCCTAACCCTAACCCTAACACTAAACCTAACCCTAACCCTAACCCTTACCCTTACCCTAACCCTAAACCTAACCCTAACTCAAACCCTAACCCTAACCTAACCCTAACCCTAAACCTTATCCTTACCTTAACCCTAACTCTAAATCTAACCCTTACGCTAACCGTAACCCTACCCCTTACCCTAACCCTAACCTTAACCCTAACCCCTAACTCTAAACCAAACCCTTACCCATACCCCAACCCTAAACCTATCCCTAACCCAAACCCTAACCTAAGCCTAACCCTAACCCTTACCTTAACCCTAATCCCAAGTCTAAACCTAATCCTTACCCTTATCCTAAACCTAACCCTAACCTTAACCCTAACCCTAACTCTAACCCTAACCCTAACCGTTACACTTACCCTAACCCTAACCCTAACCCTAACCCTAACCCTAACCCTACCCTAACCTTAACCCTAACCATAACCCTAACCCTTACCCTAATACTAGCCCTTACCCTAACCCTAACGTTAACCCTAATCCTAACCCTAACCCTAACCCTAAACATAACCCTAACCTTAACCCTAACCCTTACCCTTACAGTAACCCTAACCCTAAACCTAACCCTAAACCTAACCCTAAACCTAACACTAACCCTTACCCTAACCCTAACCCTAACACTAACCCTAACACTTACACCAACCTTAACATTAACCCTAACCCTAAACCTTACCCTAACCCTAACCCTAACCCTAAACCTAACCCTAACCCTAAGGATAACAATAACCATAAGCCTTAACCTTAGCCTAACCCTTACCATAACCCTAACCCTAACCCTAACCCCTAACCCTAACCCTAAGACTTACCCTTACCCTAACCCTAACCCTAACCCTAACCCTAAACCTAACCCTAACCGCTAACCCTAACCCTAACCCTAAGCCTTACCCTTACCCTAACCCTAACCCTAACCCTAACACTAAACCTAACCCTAACCCTAACCCTTACCCTTACCCTAACCCTAAACCTAACCGTAACTCAAACCCTAACCCTAACCTAACCCTAACCCTAAACCTTATCCTTACCTTAACCCGAACTCTAAATCTAACCCTTACGCTAACCGTAACCCTACCCCTTACCCTAACCCTAACCTTAACCCTAACCCCTAACTCTAAACCAAACCCTTACCCTTACCCCAACCCTAAACCTATCCCTAACCCAAACCCTAACCTAAGCCTAACCCTAACCCTTACCTTAACCCTAACCCCAAGTCTAAACCTAATCCTTACCCTTATCCTAAACCTAACCCTAACCTTAACCCTAACCCTAACTCTAACCCTAACCCTAACCGTTACACTTATCCTAACCCTAAACCTAAACCTAATGCAAACCCTAACCCTAACCCTAACCCTAACCCTTACGCTTACCCTAACCGTAACCATAATCCAAACCCTAAACCTAGCCGTAACCCTTACCCTTACCTTAACCCTAACCCTAACCCTAAAACTTACCCTAACCCTATCCCTACCTTAACCCTAACCCTAACCCTAACCCTCAACCTAACCCTAACCCTAACCCTTACCCTTACCGTAACCCTAACCCTAACCCTACCCCTAAACCTAACCCTAACCCTAACCCTATCCCTAAACCTTACCTTTACCCTAACCCTAACCCTAACCCTAACCCTAACCTTAACCCTAACGCTAACCCTAACCCTCATCCTACCGCTAACACTTGCACTAACCCTAACCCTAACCATTACCCTAACCCTAACCCTTACCCTTACTCTAACCCTAACCCTACCCTTAATCCTAACCCTAACACTACCCCTAACCCTAACCGTTACCCTTACCCTAACCCTAACCCTAACCCTCACCCTAACCATAACACTAACTCTTACCCTAACCCTAACCCTAAACCTAACCCTAACCCTAACCCTAACCCTAACTCTCAACCTAAACCTAACCCCAACACTTACCCTAACCCAAAACCTAACCCTAGCCCTAACCCTAACCATCACCCTTACTCTAACCCTAAACCCAGCCTTAACCCTAACCCTACCCTAACCCTAACCCTATCCCTTAATCCTAACCCTAATCCTAACCCTTACCCTTACCCTAACCCTAACCTTAACACTAACCCTAACTCTAACCCTAACCCTTCCCCTTCCCCTAACCCTAACCCTAACCTTAACCCTAACCCTAAACCTAACCCTACCCTTAACCCTAACTCTAACCCTAACCCTCACCCAAACCCTAACACTTACCCTAACCCTAACCCTAACCCTTACCCTTACCTAAACCTAAACCTAACCCTAACCCAAAACCTAACCCTAAACCTAAGCCTAACCCTAACCCTTACCCTTACCCTAACCCTAACCGTAACCCTAACCCTAACCCTAACCCTTACCCTTACTCTAACCCTAACCCTACCCTTAATCCTAACCCTAACACTACCCCTAACCCTAACCATTACCCTTACCCTAACCCTAACCCTAACCCTAACCATAACACTAACCCTTACCCTAACCCTAACCCTAAACCTAACCCTAACCCTAACCCTAACCCTAACTCTCAACCTAAACCTAACCCCAACCCTTACACTAACCCAAAACCTAACCCTAGCCCTAACCCTAACCATCAACCTTACTCTAACCCTAACCCCAGCCTTAACCCTAACCCTACCCTAACCCTAACCCTATCCCTTAATCCTAACCCTAATCCTAACCCTTACCCTTACCCTAACCCTAACCCTAACCTTAACACTAACCCTAACCCTAACCCTAACCTTAACCCTAACCCTAACCCTAACCTTAACCCTAACGCTAACCCTAACCCTCACCCTACCCCTAACACTTACCCTCACCCTAAACCTAACCCTTACCCTAACCCTAACCCTTACCCTTACCCTAACCCTAACCCTAAACCTAACCCTAACCCTAAGGATAACAATAAACCTAACCCTTAACCTTAGCCTAACCCTAACCCTAACCCTAACCTTAACCCAAACCCTAACCCTAACCCTCAACCTAACCCTAACCCTAACCCTTACCATTACCCTAACCCTAACCCTAACCTTAACCCTAACCCTAACCCTAACCTTAACCCTAACGCTAACCCTAACCCTCACCCTACCGCTAACACTTGCACTAACCCTAACCCTAACCATTACCCTAACCCTAACCCTTACCCTTACCCTAACCCTAACCCTAAACCTAACCCTAACCCTAAGGATAACAATAATCCTAACCCTTAACCTTAGCCTAACCCTAACCCTAACCCTAAACCTAACCTTACCCTAACCCTAATCCTAACCCCTAACCTAACCCTAACCCTAACCCTAAGCCTTACACTTACCCTAACCCTAACCCTAACCCTAACCCTAAACCTAACCCTAACCGTAAGGCTAACAATAACCCTAACCCATAACCTTACCCTAACCCTAAACCTAACCCTAAACCTAACCCTTACCCTAACCCTAACCCTAAACCTAACCCTAACCCCTAACCCTAACCCTAACCCTAAGCCTTACCCTTACCCTAACCTTAACCCTAACCCTAACCCTAAACCTAACCCTAACCCCTAACCCTAGACTTAACCCTAACCTTAACTCTAACCCTAACCGTTACCATAACCCTAACCCTACCCCTACCCCTAACCCTTAACTTTACCCTAACCCTAACCCTAACACATACCCTTACCCTAACCCTAACCTAACCCTTACCATTACACTAACCATAACCCTAAACCTAACCCTAACCCCTAATCTTGACCCTAAACCTAACCCTTTCCCTTATCCTAACCCTAACCCTAACCTTAAAACTAAACCTAACCCTAACCCTAACCCTAACCCTTACACTTACCCAAACCATAACCCTAACCCTAACCCTTACCCTTACCCTAACCCTAACCCTAACCCTAACCTCAACCCTAACCCTAACCCTAACCCTAACCCTAACCTAAACATAATCCTAACCCTAACCCTTACGTAACCCTAACTCTAACCCTAACCCTAACCCTAACCCTAACACTAAACCTAACCCTAAACCTAACCCTTACACTTACCCTAACCCTAAACGTAACCCTAATCCAAACCGTAACCCTAACCTAACCCTAACCCTAAACCTTACCCTTACCCTAACCGTAACTCTACCCCTAACCCTTACCCTAACCCTACCCCTAAACCTAACACTAAACCCAACCCTTACCCTTACCCTAACCCTAAACCTAACCCTAACCCAAACCCTAACCCTAACCTAACCCTAACCCTAACCCTAACCCTTACCCTTACCCTAACCCCAAACCTAACCCTAACTCAAACCCTAACCTAAGCCTAACCCTAACCCTTACCCTAACCCTAACCCTAACTCTAACCCTAATCCTTACCATTACCCTAAACCTAACCCTAACCTTAACCCTAACCCTAACTCTAACCCTACTCCTAACCCTTCCCCTTAACCTAACCCTAAACCTAACCCTAACCCAAACCCTAAACCTAACCCTTACCCTAACCATAACCATAAACCTAACCCTAAACCTAGCCGTAACCCTTACCCTTACCCTAACCCTAACCCTAACCCTAACCTTATCCTTACCGTAAGCCTAACCCTAACCCTTACCCGTACCCTAACCCTAAAACTAAACCTAACCCTAATCCTAACCCTAAACTTTTCCCTAACCCAAACCCTAACCCTAGCCCTAAACCCAAACCTTACCCTTACCCTAACCCTAACCCTAACCCTAACACTTACCCTAACCCTAACACTAACCCTTAACTCTAACCCTAATCTTTAACCCTTAACCTTACCCTAACCCTCACCCTAACCCTAACCCTTACACAAACCTTAACCCTTACCCTTACCCTAACCCTAAACCTAACACTAACTCTAACTCTAACACTAACCCTAACCTTTACCATTGCCATAACCCTTACCCTAACCCTAACCCTTAGCCTAACCCTAACCTTAACACTAACCCTAACCCCTAACCCTCTCCCTAACCCTCACCCTAACCCTAACCCTACCCTAACCCAAACCCTAACCCTAACCCTAAAGCTTACCCTTACACTAACCCTTACCCTAAACCTAACCCTAAACCTAAGCCTAACCCTAACACTAACCCTAACCCTAACCCTAACCCTAACCTTAACCCAAACCCTAACCTTAACCCCTACCCTAACCCTAACACTAACCGTAAGCCAAAACCTTACACTATCCCTAACCCTAACCCTAATCCTAACCTAACCCTAACCCTAACCCTAACCCTAAACCTAACCCTAACCCTAACCCTCACCATTACCCTTACCCTAACCCTAACCCTAACCCTTACCCTTATCATAACCCTAACCCTAACCCTAACCCTAACCCTTACCCTTTCCCTAAACCTTACCCTAACCCTAACCCTAACCTTAACCCTAACCCTAACCCTAACCCTTAGCCTTTCCCTAACCCTAACCCTAACCATAACCCTAACCCTAAACCTAACCCTAACCCTAAACCTTACCCTTACCCTAACCCTAACCCTAACCCTTACCCTTTCCCTAACCCTAACCAAAACCTTTACCTTAACCCTAACACTAACACTAACCCTTACCCTTACCCTAACCCTAAAGCTAACCCTAACGCAAACCGAACCCTAACCCTAACCCTTACCCTAACCCTAACTGTAACCCTAACCCTAACCCTTACCATAACCCTACCCTAACCCATACCTAACCCTAACCTAACCCTAACCCTAAACCTTACCCTTACCCTAACCCTAACCCTAACTCTTCCCCTTCCCCTAACCCTAACCCTAACCTTAACCCTAACCCTAAACCTAACCCTATAATTAACCCTAACCCTAACCCTAACCCTCACCCAAACCCTAACACTTACCCTAAACCTAACCCTCACCCTAACCCTTACCCTTACCCTAAACTTAAACCTAACCCTAACCCAAAACCTAACCCTAAAGCTAGCCCTAACCCTAACCCTTACCCTTACCCTTACCCTAACCCTAACCCTAAACCTAACCCTTACCCTCACCCTAACCCTAACCCTAACCCTTAACATTACCCTAACCCTAACCCTAACTTTAACCGTAACCCTAACCCTAAACTTAACCCTAACGCTAACCCTAACCCTCACCCTCACCCTACCTCTAACACTTACACTAACCCTAAACCTAACCCTTACCCTAACCCTAACCCTTACCCTTACCCTAACCCTAACCCTAAACCTAACCCTAACCCTAAGGATAACAATAGCCCTAACCCTTAACCTTAGCCTAACCCTAACCCTAACCCTAAACCTAACCTTACCCTAACCCTAACCCTAACCCTAACCCCTAACCCTAACCCTAAGCCTAACCCTAAGCCTTACCCTTACCCTAACCCTAACCCTAACCCTAATCCTAAACCTAAACCTAACCGTAAGGCTAACAATAACCCGAACCCTTAACCTTACCCTAACCCTAACCCTAACCCTAAACCTAACCCTTACCCTAACCCTAACCCTAAACCTAACCCTAACCCCTAACCCTAACCCTAACCCTAAGCCTTACCCTTACCCTAACCCTAACCCTAACCCTAACACTAAACCTAACCCTAACCCTAACCCTTACCCTTACACTAACCCTAACCCTAACCCTTAACCTTAGCCTAACCCTAACCCTAACCCTAACCTTAACCCTTACCCTAACCCTAACCCTAAACCTAACCCTAACCCTAAGGATAACAATAGCCCTAACCCTTAACCTTAGCCTAACCCTAACCCTAACCCTAAACCTAACCTTACCCTAACCCTAACCCTAACCCTAACCCCTAACCCTAAGCCTAAGCCTAACCCTAAGCCTTACCCTTACCCTAACCCTAACCCTAACCCTAATCCTAAACCTAAACCTAACCGTAAGGCTAACAATAACCCGAACCCTTAACCTTACCCTAACCCTAACCCTAACCCTAAACCTAACCCTTACCCTAACCCTAACCCTAAACCTAACCCTAACCCCTAACCCTAACCCTAACCCTAAGCCTTACCCTTACCCTAACCCTAACCCTAACCCTAACACTAAACCTAACCCTAACCCTAACCCTTACCCTTACACTAACCCTAACCCTAACCCTTAACCTTAGCCTAACCCTAACCCTAACCCTAACCTTAACCCTTACCCTAACCCTAACCCTCACCCTAACCCTAACCCTGACCCTTACCATTACCCTAACCCTAACCCTAACCTTAACCCTAACCCTAACCCTAACCTTAACCCTAACGCTAACCCTAACCCTCACCCTACCCCTAACACTTACACTAACCCAAACCCTAACCCTTACCCTAACCCTAACCCTTACCCTTACCCTAACCCTAACCCTAACCCTAAACCTCACCCTAACCCTAAGGATACCAATAACCCTAATCCTTAACCTTAGCCTAACCCTAACCCTAATCCTAAACCTAACCTTACCCTAACCCTAACCCTAACCCTAACCCCTAACCTAACCCTAACCCTAACCCTAAGACTTACCCTTTCCCTAACCCTAACCCTAACCCTAACCCTAACCGTAAGGCTAACAATAACCCTAACCCTTAACCTTACCCTAACCCTAACCCTAAACCTAACACTTACCCTAACCCTAACCCTAAACCTA
Source organism: Megascapheus bottae (assembly GCA_024803745.1). NCBI lineage: Eukaryota > Metazoa > Chordata > Mammalia > Rodentia > Geomyidae > Megascapheus > Megascapheus bottae. The sequence continues at coordinate 98,486 of JANJXV010001414.1, forward strand.
ACCTTAACCCATAACCCTAACCCTAACCCTAAGCCTTACCCTTACACTAACCCTAACGCTAACCCTAACCCCTAATCATAACCCTAACCCTTACTCTTACCCTAGCCCTAACCCTAACCCTAACCCTAAACATAACCCTAACCTTAACCCTAACCCTTACCCTTACATTAACCCTTACCCTAAACCTAAACCTAAACGTAACACTAACACTTACCCTAACCCTAACACTAACACTAACCCTAACCTTTACACCAATCCTAACCCTAACCCTAACCCTAAACCTTACCCTAACCCTAACCCTAACCCAAACCCTAACCCTAACCTGACCCTAACCCTAAACCTTACCCTTACCCTAACCATAACCCCTAACACTAACCCAAACCCTTACCCTTACCCTAACCCTAACCCTAACCTTACCCTAACCCTAACCATAACCATAACACCTAACCCTTACCCAAACCCTTACCCTTACCCTTACCATAACCCTAACTCTTACCCTTACCATAACGCTACACCTAATCCTAACTCAAACCCTAACCTAAGCCTAACCCTAACCCTAACCGTTACCCTTACCCTAACCGTAAATGGAACCTTAATTCTAACCCTAACCTTTACACTTACCCTAACCCTACCCTAACCTTAACCCTAACCATAACCCTAACCCTTACCCTAATACTAGCCCTTACCCTAACCCTAACGTTAACCCTAATCCTAACCCTAACCCTAACCCTAAACATAACCCTAACCTTAACCCTAACCCTTACCCTTACAGTAACCCTAACCCTAAACCTAACCCTAAACCTAACCCTAAACCTAACACTAACCCTTACCCTAACCCTAACCCTAACACTAACCCTAACACTTACACCAACCTTAACATTAACCCTAACCCTAAACCTTACCCTAAACCTAACCCTAACCCTAAACCTAACCCTAACCCTAAGGATAACAATAACCATAAGCCTTAACCTTAGCCTAACCCTTACCATAACCCTAACCCTAACCCTAACCCCTAACCCTAACCCTAAGACTTACCCTTACCCTAACCCTAACCCTAACCCTAACCCTAAACCTAACCCTAACTGTAAGGCTAACAATAACCCTAACCCTTAACCTTACCCTAACCCTAACCCTAACCCTAAACTTAACCCTTACCCTAACCCTAACCCTAAACCTAACCCTAACCGCTAACCCTAACCCTAACCCTAAGCCTTACCCTTACCCTAACCCTAACCCTAACCCTAACACTAAACCTAACCCTAACCCTAACCCTTACCCTTACCCTAACCCTAAACCTAACCCTAACTCAAACCCTAACCCTAACCTAACCCTAACACTAAACCTTATACTTACCTTAACCCTAACTCTAAATCTAACCCTTACGCTAACCGTAACCCTACCCCTTACCCTAACCCTAACCTTAACCCTAACCCCTAACTCTAAACCAAACCCTTACCCTTACCCCAACCCTAAACCTATCCCTAACCCAAACCCTAACCTAAGCCTAACCCTAACCCTTACCCTAACCCTAACCCCAAGTCTAAACCTAATCCTTACCCTTATCCTAAACCTAACCCTAACCTTAACCCTAACCCTAACTCTAACCCTAACCCTAACCGTTACACTTACCCTAACCCTAAACCTAAACCTAATGCAAACCCTAACCCTAACCCTAACCCTTACGCTTACCCTAACCGTAACCATAATCCAAACCCTAAACCTAGCCGTAACCCTTACCCTTACCTTAACCCTAACCCTAACCCTAAAACTTACCCTAACCCTAACCCTACCTTAACCCTAACCCTAACCCTAACCCTCAACCTAACCCTAACCCTAACCCTTACCCTTACCGTAACCCTAACCCTAACCCTACCCCTAAACCTAACCCTAACCCTAACCCTATCCCTAAACCTTACCTTTACCCTAACCCTAACCCTAACCCTAAACCTAACCTTAAACCTTACCCTTACACTAACCCTAACCCTTACCCTAACCCTAACCCTAACCCTAATCCTTACCCTTACACTAACCCTAACACTAACCCTAACACTAAACCTTACCCTAACCCTAACCCTTACCCTTACCCTAACCCTAAACCTAACCCTAACCCTAACGCTAACACTAACCCTAACCATTACCCTTACCCTAACCCTAACCCTAACCCTAAACCTAACCCTTACCCTAACCCTAACTCTAAACCTAACCCCTAAACCTAACCCTAACCCTTACTCTTACCCTTACACTAACCCTAACCCTTACCCTAACCCTAACCCTAACCCTAATCCTTACCCTTACACTAACCCTAACACTAACCCTAACCCTAAACCTTACCCTAACCCTAACTCTTACCCTTACCCAAACCCTAAACCTAACCCTAACCCTAACGCTAACACTAACCCTAACCATTACCATTACCCTAACCCTAACCCTAAACCTAACCCTTACCCTAACCCTTACCCTAGCCCTAACCCTAACCCTAAACCTAAACATAACCATAACCTTAACCCTAACCCTTACACTTGCAGTAACCCTAACCCTAAACCTAACCGTAAACCTATCCCTAAACCTAACACTAACACTTACCCTAACCCTAACCCTAACCCTAACCCTAACCACAACCCCTATCCCTAACCCAAACCCATACCCTTACCCTAACCCTAACCCTAACCCTAACCCTAACCTTACCCTAACCCTAACCATAACCATAACACCTAACTCTTACCCAAACCCTTACCCTTACCCTTACCCTAACCCTAACCCTAACCCTAAGAGTTACCCTTACCCTAACCATAAACGGAACCTTAACTCTAACCCTAACCTTTACACTTACCCTAACCCTACCCTAACCTTAACCCTAACCATAACCCTAACCCTAACCCTAATACGTACACTTGCCCTAACCCTAACCCTAACGTTAACCCTAATCCTAACCCTAACCTTAAACCTAACCCTTACCCTTACCATAATCCTAACCCTAACCCTAACCCTAACCCTTACCCTAACCCTAACCCTACCTTAACCTTAACCCTAACCCTAACCCTCAACCTAACCCTAACCCTAACCTTACCCTTACCCTAACCCTAACCCTAACCCTTACCCTTAACCTAACCCTACCACTACACCTAAACCTTACCGTTACCCTAACCCTAACTCTAACCTTAAACCTAAACCTAACCCTAACCCTAACCTAACCCTAAATCAAACCCTAACCCTAACCATAACCCTAACCCTAAGCCTTACCCTAACCCTAACCATAACCCTAACCCTAACCCTAACCCTTACCCTAACTCTAAAACTAATCCTAACCCTAACCCTAACCCTAACCTAACCCTAACCCTAACCCTACCCTAACCTTAACCCTAACCCTAACCCTAACCCTAACCCTAATCCTAATCCTTACCCTTACCCTAACCCTTACCCTAACCCTAACCCTTACCCTTACCCTAACCCTAACCCTAATCCTAACCCTAACCCTTAACCCTAATACTAACCTTAACCCTTACCCTTAACATCACCCTAACCCTAACCCTAACCCTAACCCTAACCCTTACCCTAACCCTAACCCTTACCCTTACCCTAACCCTAACCCTAACCCCTAACCCTAAACCTAACCCTAACCCTTACCCTTACCCTAACCCTAAACCTAACCCTAACCCAAAACCCTAACCTAAGCCTAACGCTAACCTTAACCCTTACCCTTACCCTAACCCTAAACCTAACCCTAACCCTAAACATAACCCTAACCTTAACCCTAACCCTTACACTTACAGTAACCCTAACCCTAAAATTAACCGTAAACCTAACCCTAAAACTAACACTAACACTTACCCTAACCCTAACCCTAACACTAACCCTAACCACAACCCCTAACCCTAACCCTAACCCTAACCCTTACCCTTACCCTAACCCTAAACCTAACCCTAACCCAAACCCTAACCCTAACCTAACCCTAACCCTAAACCTTACCCTTACCTTAACCCTAACTCTAAACCTAATCCTTACCCTTACCCTAACC
>JANJXV010001414.1:107500-127030 GCA_024803745.1 Megascapheus bottae
CGTAAGGCTAACAATAACCCTAACCCATAACCTTACCCTAACCCTAAACCTAACCCTAAACCTAACCCTTACCCTAACCCTAACCCTAATCCTAACCCTAACCCCTAACCCTAACCCTAACCCTAAGCCTTACCCTTACCCTAACCTTAACCCTAACCCTAACCCTAAACCTAACCCTAACCCCTAACCCTAGACTTAACCCTAACCTTAACTCTAACCCTAACCGTTACCATAACCCTAACCCTACCCCTACCCCTAACCCTTAACTTTACCCTAACCCTAACCCTAACACATACCCTTACCCTAACCCTAACCTAACCCTTACCATTACACTAACCATAACCCTACACCTAACCCTAACCCCTAATCTTGACCCTAAACCTAACCCTTTCCCTTATCCTAACCCTAACCCTAACCTTAAAACTAAACCTAACCCTAACCCTAACCCTAACCCTTACACTTACCCAAACCATAACCCTAACCCTAACCCTTACCCTTACCCTAACCCTAACCCTAACCCTAACCTCAACCCTAACCCTAACCCTAACCCTAACCCTAACCTAAACATAATCCTAACCCTAACCCTTACGTAACCCTAACTCTAACCCTAACCCTAACCCTAACCCTAACACTAAACCTAACCCTAAACCTAACCCTTACACTTACCCTAACCCTAAACGTAACCCTAATCCAAACCGTAACCCTAACCTAACCCTAACCCTAAACCTTACCCTTACCCTAACCGTAACTCTACCCCTAACCCTTACCCTAACCCTACCCCTAAACCTAACACTAAACCCAACCCTTACCCTTACCCTAACCCTAAACCTAACCCTAACCCAAACCCTAACCCTAACCTAACCCTAACCCTAACCCTAACCCTTACCCTTACCCTAACCCCAAACCTAACCCTAACTCAAACCCTAACCTAAGCCTAACCCTAACCCTTACCCTAACCCTAACCCTAACTCTAACCCTAATCCTTACCATTACCCTAAACCTAACCCTAACCTTAACCCTAACCCTAACTCTAACCCTACTCCTAACCCTTCCCCTTAACCTAACCCTAAACCTAACCCTAACCCAAACCCTAAACCTAACCCTTACCCTAACCATAACCATAAACCTAACCCTAAACCTAGCCGTAACCCTTACCCTTACCCTAACCCTAACCCTAACCCTAACCTTATCCTTACCGTAAGCCTAACCCTAACCCTTACCCGTACCCTAACCCTAAAACTAAACCTAACCCTAATCCTAACCCTAAACTTTTCCCTAACCCAAACCCTAACCCTAGCCCTAAACCCAAACCTTACCCTTACCCTAACCCTAACCCTAACCCTAACACTTACCCTAACCCTAACACTAACCCTTAACTCTAACCCTAATCTTTAACCCTTAACCTTACCCTAACCCTCACCCTAACCCTAACCCTTACACAAACCTTAACCCTTACCCTTACCCTAACCCTAAACCTAACACTAACTCTAACTCTAACACTAACCCTAACCTTTACCATTGCCATAACCCTTACCCTAACCCTAACCCTTAGCCTAACCCTAACCTTAACACTAACCCTAACCCCTAACCCTCTCCCTAACCCTCACCCTAACCCTAACCCTACCCTAACCCAAACCCTAACCCTAACCCTAAAGCTTACCCTTACACTAACCCTTACCCTAAACCTAACCCTAAACCTAAGCCTAACCCTAACACTAACCCTAACCCTAACCCTAACCCTAACCTTAACCCAAACCCTAACCTTAACCCCTACCCTAACCCTAACACTAACCGTAAGCCAAAACCTTACACTAACCCTAACCCTAACCCTAATCCTAACCTAACCCTAACCCTAACCCTAACCCTAAACCTAACCCTAACCCTAACCCTCACCATTACCCTAACCCTAACCCTAACCCTTACCCTTATCATAACCCTAACCCTAACCCTAACCCTAACCCTTACCCTTTCCCTAAACCTTACCGTAACCCTAACCCTAACCTTAACCCTAACCCTAACCCTAACCCTTAGCCTTTCCCTAACCCTAACCCTAACCATAACCCTAACCCTAAACCTAACCCTAACCCTAAACCTTACCCTTACCCTAACCCTAACCCTAACCCTTACCCTTTCCCTAACCCTAACCAAAACCTTTACCTTAACCCTAACACTAACACTAACCCTTACCCTTACCCTAACCCTAAAGCTAACCCTAACGCAAACCTAACCCTAACCCTAACCCTTACCCTAACCCTAACTGTAACCCTAACCCTAACCCTTACCATAACCCTACCCTAACCCATACCTAACCCTAACCTAACCCTAACCCTAAACCTTACCCTTACCCTAACCCTAACCCTAACTCTTCCCCTTCCCCTAACCCTAACCCTAACCTTAACCCTAACCCTAAACCTAACCCTATAATTAACCCTAACCCTAACCCTAACCCTCACCCAAACCCTAACACTTACCCTAAACCTAACCCTCACCCTAACCCTTACCCTTACCCTAAACTTAAACCTAACCCTAACCCAAAACCTAACCCTAAAGCTAGCCCTAACCCTAACCCTTACCCTTACCCTTACCCTAACCCTAACCCTAAACCTAACCCTTACCCTCACCCTAACCCTAACCCTAACCCTTAACATTACCCTAACCCTAACCCTAACTTTAACCGTAACCCTAACCCTAAACTTAACCCTAACGCTAACAGTAACCCTCACCCTCACCCTACCTCTAACACTTACACTAACCCTAAACCTAACCCTTACCCTAACCCTAACCCTTACCCTTACCCTAACCCTAACCCTAAACCTAACCCTAACCCTAAGGATAACAATAGCCCTAACCCTTAACCTTAGCCTAACCCTAACCCTAACCCTAAACCTAACCTTACCCTAACCCTAACCCTAACCCTAACCCCTAACCCTAACCCTAAGCCTAACCCTAAGCCTTACCCTTACCCTAACCCTAACCCTAACCCTAATCCTAAACCTAAACCTAACCGTAAGGCTAACAATAACCCGAACCCTTAACCTTACCCTAACCCTAACCCTAACCCTAAACCTAACCCTTACCCTAACCCTAACCCTAAACCTAACCCTAACCCCTAACCCTAACCCTAACCCTAAGCCTTACCCTTACCCTAACCCTAACCCTAACCCTAACACTAAACCTAACCCTAACCCTAACCCTTACCCTTACACTAACCCTAACCCTAACCCTTAACCTTAGCCTAACCCTAACCCTAACCCTAACCTTAACCCTTACCCTAACCCTAACCCTAAACCTAACCCTAACCCTAAGGATAACAATAGCCCTAACCCTTAACCTTAGCCTAACCCTAACCCTAACCCTAAACCTAACCTTACCCTAACCCTAACCCTAACCCTAACCCCTAACCCTAAGCCTAAGCCTAACCCTAAGCCTTACCCTTACCCTAACCCTAACCCTAACCCTAATCCTAAACCTAAACCTAACCGTAAGGCTAACAATAACCCGAACTCTTAACCTTACCCTAACCCTAACCCTAACCCTAAACCTAACCCTTACCCTAACCCTAACCCTAAACCTAACCCTAACCCCTAACCCTAACCCTAACCCTAAGCCTTACCCTTACCCTAACCCTAACCCTAACCCTAACACTAAACCTAACCCTAACCCTAACCCTTACCCTTACACTAACCCTAACCCTAACCCTTAACCTTAGCCTAACCCTAACCCTAACCCTAACCTTAACCCTTACCCTAACCCTAACCCTCACCCTAACCCTAACCCTGACCCTTACCATTACCCTAACCCTAACCCTAACCTTAACCCTAACCCTAACCCTAACCTTAACCCTAACGCTAACCCTAACCCTCACCCTACCCCTAACACTTACACTAACCCAAACCCTAACCCTTACCCTAACCCTAACCCTTACCCTTACCCTAACCCTAACCCTAACCCTAAACCTCACCCTAACCCTAAGGATACCAATAACCCTAATCCTTAACCTTAGCCTAACCCTAACCCTAATCCTAAACCTAACCTTACCCTAACCCTAACCCTAACCCTAACCCCTAACCTAACCCTAACCCTAACCCTAAGACTTACCCTTTCCCTAACCCTAACCCTAACCCTAACCCTAACCGTAAGGCTAACAATAACCCTAACCCTTAACCTTACCCTAACCCTAACCCTAAACCTAACACTTACCCTAACCCTAACCCTAAACCTAACCTTAACCCATAACCCTAACCCTAACCCTAAGCCTTACCCTTACACTAACCCTAACGCTAACCCTAACCCCTAATCATAACCCTAACCCTTACTCTTACCCTAGCCCTAACCCTAACCCTAACCCTAAACATAACCCTAACCTTAACCCTAACCCTTACCCTTACATTAACCCTTACCCTAAACCTAACCCTAAACGTAACACTAACACTTACCCTAACCCTAACACTAACACTAACCCTAACCTTTACACCAATCCTAACCCTAACCCTAACCCTAAACCTTACCCTAACCCTAACCCTAACCCAAACCCTAACCCTAACCTGACCCTAACCCTAAACCTTACCCTTACCCTAACCATAACCCCTAACACTAACCCAAACCCTTACCCTTACCCTAACCCTAACCCTAACCTTACCCTAACCCTAACCATAACCATAACACCTAACCCTTACCCAAACCCTTACCCTTACCCTTACCATAACCCTAACACTTACCCTTACCATAACGCTACACCTAATCCTAACTCAAACCCTAACCTAAGCCTAACCCTAACCCTAACCGTTACCCTTACCCTAACCGTAAATGGAACCTTAATTCTAACCCTAACCTTTACACTTACCCTAACCCTACCCTAACCTTAACCCTAACCATAACCCTAACCCTTACCCTAATACTAGCCCTTACCCTAACCCTAACGTTAACCCTAATCCTAACCCTAACCCTAACCCTAAACATAACCCTAACCTTAACCCTAACCCTTACCCTTACAGTAACCCTAACCCTAAACCTAACCCTAAACCTAACCCTAAACCTAACACTAACCCTTACCCTAACCCTAACCCTAACACTAACCCTAACACTTACACCAACCTTAACATTAACCCTAACCCTAAACCTTACCCTAACCCTAACCCTAACCCTAAACCTAACCCTAACCCTAAGGATAACAATAACCATAAGCCTTAACCTTAGCCTAACCCTTACCATAACCCTAACCCTAACCCTAACCCCTAAACCTAACCCTAAGACTTACCCTTACCCTAACCCTAACCCTAACCCTAACCCTAAACCTAACCCTAACTGTAAGGCTAACAATAACCCTAACCCTTAACCTTACCCTAACCCTAACCCTAAACTTAACCCTTACCCTAACCCTAACCCTAAACCTAACCCTAACCGCTAACCCTAACCCTAACCCTAAGCCTTACCCTTACCCTAACCCTAACCCTAACCCTAACACTAAACCTAACCCTAACCCTAACCCTTACCCTTACCCTAACCCTAAACCTAACCCTAACTCAAACCCTAACCCTAACCTAACCCTAACCCTAAACCTTATACTTACCTTAACCCTAACTCTAAATCTAACCCTTACGCTAACCGTAACCCTACCCCTTACCCTAACCCTAACCTTAACCCTAACCCCTAACTCTAAACCAAACCCTTACCCTTACCCCAACCCTAAACCTATCCCTAACCCAAACCCTAACCTAAGCCTAACCCTAACCCTTACCCTAACCCTAACCCCAAGTCTAAACCTAATCCTTACCCTTATCCTAAACCTAACCCTAACCTTAACCCTAACCCTAACTCTAACCCTAACCCTAACCGTTACACTTACCCTAACCCTAAACCTAAACCTAATGCAAACCCTAACCCTAACCCTAACCCTTACGCTTACCCTAACCGTAACCATAATCCAAACCCTAAACCTAGCCGTAACCCTTACCCTTACCTTAACCCTAACCCTAACCCTAAAACTTACCCTAACCCTAACCCTACCTTAACCCTAACCCTAACCCTAACCCTCAACCTAACCCTAACCCTAACCCTTACCCTTACCGTAACCCTAACCCTAACCCTACCCCTAAACCTAACCCTAAACCTAACCCTATCCCTAAACCTTACCTTTACCCTAACCCTAACCCTAACCCTAAACCTAACCTTAAACCTTACCCTTACACTAACCCTAACCCTTACCCTAACCCTAACCCTAACCCTAATCCTTACCCTTACACTAACCCTAACACTAACCCTAACACTAAACCTTACCCTAACCCTAACCCTTACCCTTACCCTAACCCTAAACCTAACCCTAACCCTAACGCTAACACTAACCCTAACCATTACCCTTACCCTAACCCTAACCCTAACCCTAAACCTAACCCTTACCCTAACCCTAACTCTAAACCTAACCCCTAAACCTAACCCTAACCCTTACTCTTACCCTTACACTAACCCTAACCCTTACCCTAACCCTAACCCTAACCCTAATCCTTACCCTTACACTAACCCTAACACTAACCCTAACCCTAAACCTTACCCTAACCCTAACTCTTACCCTTACCCAAACCCTAAACCTAACCCTAACCCTAACGCTAACACTAACCCTAACCATTACCCTTACCCTAACCCTAACCCTAAACCTAACCCTTACCCTAACCCTTACCCTAGCCCTAACCCTAACCCTAAACCTAAACATAACCATAACCTTAACCCTAACCCTTACACTTGCAGTAACCCTAACCCTAAACCTAACCGTAAACCTATCCCTAAACCTAACACTAACACTTACCCTAACCCTAACCCTAACCCTAACCACAACCCCTATCCCTAACCCAAACCCATACCCTTACCCTAACCCTAACCCTAACCCTGACCCTAACCTTACCCTAACCCTAACCATAACCATAACACCTAACTCTTACCCAAACCCTTACCCTTACCCTTACCCTAACCCTAACCCTAACCCTAAGAGTTACCCTTACCCTAACCATAAACGGAACCTTAACTCTAACCCTAACCTTTACACTTACCCTAACTCTACCCTAACCTTAACCCTAACCATAACCCTAACCCTAACCCTAATACGTACACTTGCCCTAACCCTAACCCTAACGTTAACCCTAATCCTAACCCTAACCTTAAACCTAACCCTTACCCTTACCATAATCCTAACCCTAACCCTAACCCTAACCCTTACCCTAACCCTAACCCTACCTTAACCTTAACCCTAACCCTAACCCTCAACCTAACCCTAACCCTAACCTTACCCTTACCCTAACCCTCACCCTAACCCTTACCCTTAACCTAACCCTACCACTACACCTAAACCTTACCGTTACCCTAACCCTAACTCTAACCTTAACCCTAAACCTAACCCTAACCCTAACCTAACCCTAAATCAAACCCTAACCCTAACCCTAACCCTAACCCTAAGCCTTACCCTAACCCTAACCATAACCCTAACCCTAACCCTAACCCTTACCCTAACTCTAAAACTAATCCTAACCCTAACCCTAACCCTAACCTAACCCTAACCCTAACCCTACCCTAACCTTAACCCTAACCCTAACCCTAACCCTAACCCTAATCCTAATCCTTACCCTTACCCTAACCCTTACCCTAACCCTAACCCTTACCCTTACCCTAACCCTAACCCTAATCCTAACCCTAACCCTTAACCCTAATACTAACCTTAACCCTTACCCTTAACATCACCCTAACCCTAACCCTAACCCTAACCCTAACCCTTACCCTAACCCTAACCCTTACCCTAACCCTAACCCTAACCCTAACCCCTAACCCTAAACCTAACCCTAACCCTTACCCTTACCCTAACCCTAAACCTAACCCTAACCCAAAACCCTTACCTAAGCCTAACGCTAACCGTAACCCTTACCCTTACCCTAACCCTAACCCTAACCCTAACCCTAAACATAACCCTAACCTTAACCCTAACCCTTACACTTACAGTAACCCTAACCCTAAACCTAACCGTAAACCTAACCCTAAAACTAACACTAACACTTACCCTAACCCTAACCCTAACCCTAACCCTAACCACAACGCCTAACCCTAACCCAAACCCTTACCCTTACCCTTACCCTAACCCTAACCCTAACCCTAACACTTACCCTTACCCTAACTGAAAACGGAATCTTAACTCTAACCCTAACCTTTACACTTACCCTAACCATACCCTAACCTTAACCCTAACCATAACCCTAACCCTAACCCTAATACTTACCCTTGCCCTAACCCTAACCCTAACGTTAACCCTAATCCTAACCCTAACCTTAAACCTATCCCTTACCCTTACCCTAACCCTAATCCTAACCCTAACCCTCATCCCACCCTAACCCTAAACCTAACCCTAACCCTAACCCTTACCCTTACCCTAACCCTAACCCTAACCCTTACCCTTAACCTAACCCTACCCCTAAACCTAACCCTTACCGTTACCCTAACCCTAACTCTAACCTTAACCCTAAACCTAACCCTAACCCTAACACTTACCCTTAACCTAACCCTAACTCAAACCCTAAACCTAATCCTAACCCTAACCCTAAGCCTTACCCTTACCCTAACCCTAACCATAACCCTAACCCTCACCCTAACCCTAACCCTTACCCTAACTCTAAAACTAATCCTAACCCTAACCCTAACCCTAACCCTAACTTAACCCTAACCCTAACCCTACCCTAACCTTAACGCTAACCCTAACCCTAACCTGAACCCTAATCCTAATCCTTACCCTTACCCTAACCCTTACCCTAACCCTAACCCTTACCCTTACCCTAACCCTAACCCTAAACCTAACCCTAACCCTAACCCTTACCCTAACCCTAACACTTACCCTAACCCTAACCCTAATCCTAACCCCTAACCCTAAACCTAACCCTAACGCTAACCTTACCCTAACCCTAACCCTAACCCTAAACCCTAACCCTAAACCTAACCCTAACCCTTACCCTTACCCTAACCCTAAACCTAACCCTAACCCAAAACCCTAACCTAAGCCTAACCCTAACTGTAACCCTTCCCCTTACCCTAACACTAACCCTAACCCTAACCCTTACCCTAACTCTAACCCTTACCATTACCTTATACCTAACCCTAACCTTAACCCTAACCCTAACCCTAACCCTAATCCCTACCCTTACCCTAACCCTAACCCTAACCCTTACCCTTACCCTAACTCTAACCCTAAACCTAAACCTAAACCTAAGCCTATCCCTTACCCTAACCCAAACCCAAACCCTAAACAAACCTTAACCCAAACCCTTACCCTTACCCTAACCCTAACCCGAACCCTAATTTTACCCTTACCCTAACCCTAACCCTAACCCATACCCTAAACCTAACCCTTACCCTTACGCTTACCCTAACCCTAACCCTAACCCTAACCGTAACCCTAACCCTTACGCTTACCCTTACCTTTACCCTAACCCTAACCTTAACCCTAACCCTAACCCTAACCCAAACCCTAATCCTTACCCTTACCCTAACTCTAAACCTAACCCTAACCCTAAGCCTTACCTAACCCTAACCCTTACCCTAACCCTAACCCTAACCCTAACCCTTACCCTAACCCTAACCCTAACCCTAAACCTAACACTAACCTTAACCCTAAATCTAACCCTAAGCCTAACCCTAACCCTAACCCTTAACCTAAACCTAACCCTAACCCTAACCCTAACCCTAACCATAACCCTTCCCCTAACCCTAACCCTAACCCTAACCCTTAGCCTTACCCTAACAGTAACCCTAAACCTAACCCTAACCCTAACCCTAACACTAAGCTTAACCCTTACCCTTAACCTAATCCTAAGCCTAACCTTCACCCTAACACTAAACCTAACCCTAACCCTAACGCTATCCCTAAACTTAACCCCAACCCTTACGCAAACCCTAACCATAGGGTAAGGGTAAGGGTTAGGGTTCAGGTTAGGGTTAGGGTTAGCGTTAGGGTTAGGGTAAGTGTTAGGATTAGGGTTAGGGTAAGGGTTAAGTTTTGGGTTAAGGTTAGGTTTAGGGTTACGGTAAGGGTAAGGGTTAGGGTTAGGGTTAGGGGTTAGGGTTAGGATTAGGGTTAGGGTAAGGGTTAGGGTTAGAGTTAGGGTTAGGGTTAGGGTAAGGGTAAGGGTTAGGGTTAGGGCAAGGGTTAGGGTTAGGGTTAGGGTTAGGGTAAGGGTTAGGGTTAGGGTTAAAGTTAGGGTTAGGTTTTGTCTTAGGGTTAGGTTTAGGGTTAGGGTAAGGATAGGGGTTAGGGTCAGGGTTAGGGTAAGGGTAAGGGTTAGGGTTAGGGAAGGGTTAGGGTTAGGGTTAGGGTTAGGGTTAGGGTAAGGGTAAAGTTTAGGGTTAGGGTTAGGGTTAGGGTTAGGGTTAGTGTAAGGGTAAGGGTTAGGGTTAGAGTTAAGTTAGGGTTAGGGTTTGTCTTAGGGTTAGGTTTAGGGTTAGGGTTAGGTTTAGGGTAAGGGTTAGGGTTATTGTTAGGTTTAGGTTTAGGGTAAGGGTAAGAGTTAGGGTTAGGTTTAGGGTTAGGGTTGAGGTTAGGGTTAGGGTTAGGGTAAAGGTAAGGGTTAGGGTTAGGGTTAGGCTTAGGTTAAGGGTTAGGGTTAGGTTTAGGGGTTAGGGTTTGGGTTAGGGTTAGGTTTACGGTTAGGGTAAGGGTAAGGCTTAGGGTTAGGTTTAGGGTTAGGTTTAGGGTTAGCGTAAGGGTAAGTGTTAGGTTTAGGGTTAGGGTTAGGGGTTGTGGTTAGGGTTAGGGTTAGGGTAAAGGTAAAGGTTAGGGTTAGGTTTAGGGTTAGGGTTAGGGTTAGGGTAAGGAAAAGGGTTAGGGTTAGGTTTAGGATTAGGGTTAAGGTTAGGGTTAGGGTAAGGATTAGTGTTAGGGTTATGGTTAGGGTTAGGGTAAGAATTAGTGGTAGGTTTAGGGTTAGGGCTAGGGTAAGGAAAAGGGTTAGGGTTAGGGTTAGGATTAGGTTTAGGGTTAGGGTTAGGGTTAGGTTTAGGGTAAGAGTAAAGGTTAGGGTTAGGTTTAGGGTTAGGGTGAGGGTAAGGGTAAGGTTAGGGTTAAGGTGAGGGTTAGGGTTAGGGTTAGGGTTAGGGTAAGGGTTAGGATTAGGGTTAGGTTAAGGGTTAAGGTTTGGGTTAGGGTTAGGGTTAGGGTTAGGGTTAGGGTAAGTGTAAGGGTTAGGTTTAGGGTTAGTGTTAGGGTGAAGGTTAGGGTTAGGGTTAGTGTAAGGGTAAGGTTAGGTTTAGGGTTAGGGTTTGGGTTAGGGTAAGGGTATGTGTTAGGGTTAGGGTTAGTGTAAGGGTAAGTGTTAGGGTTAGGGTTTGGGTTAGGGCTAGGGTAAGGGTAAGGTTTAGGTTTAGGGTTAGGGTTAGTGTTAGGGTTAAGGTTAGGGTTAGGGTTAGGGTAAGGGTAAGTGTTAGAGTTAGGGTTAGGGTAAGGATAAGGTTTAGGGTTAGAGTTAGGGTTTGTCTTAGGGTTAGGTTTAGGGTTAGCGTAAGGGTAAAGGTTAGGGTTAGGGTGAGGGTTAGGTTTAGGGTTAGGGTTAGGGTAAGGTTAAGGGTTAGGGTTAGGTTTAGGGTTAGGGTTAGGGTTAGGTTAGGGTAAGGGTTAGGGTGAGGGTTAGGTTTAGGTTTAGGGTAAGGGTAAGGGTTAGGGTTAGGTTAGGGGTTGGGTTAGGGTTAAGCTTAGGGTTAGGGCTAGGGTAAGGGTAAGGGTTAGGGTTAGGTTTAGGTTTAGGGGTTAGGGTATCGGTTAGAGTTAGGGTTAGGGTTAGGTTAAGGGTTGGGGTTACGTTTAGGGATAGCGTTAGGGTTAGGGTAAGGGTTAGGGTTAGGGTTAGCGTTAGGTTTAGAGTTAGGTTTAGGGTTAAGGTTAGGGTTAGGGTTCGGGTAAGGGTTAGGGTTAGGGTCACAGTTAGGGTTGAGGTTAGGGTTAGGGTTAGGGTAAAGGTAAGGGTTAGGGTTAGGGTTAGGCTTAGGTTAAGGGTTAGGGTTAGGGGTTAGGGTTAGGGTTAGGGTTAGGTTTATGGTTAGGGTAGGGTAAGGTTTAGGGTTAGGGTTAGGGTTAGCGTAAGGGTAAGTGTTAGGTTTAGGGTTAGGGTTAGGGGTTGTGGTTAGGGTTGGGGTTATTGTAAAGGTAAAGGTTAGGGTTAGGTTTATGGTTAGGGTTAGGGTTAGGGTAAGGAAAAGGGTTAGGGTTAGGGTTAGGATTAGGGTTAGGGTTAGGGTTAGGGTAAGGATTAGTGTTAGGGTTAGGGTTAGGGTTAGGGTAAGAATTAGTGTTAGTGTTAGGGTTAGGGTTAGGGTAAGGAAAAGGGTTAGGGTTAGGGTTGGGATTAGGTTTAGGGTTAGGGTTAGTGTTAGGTTTAGGGTAAGAGTAAAGATTAGGGTTAGGTTTAGGGTTAGGGTTAGGGTAAGGGTAAGGGTTAGGGTTAAGGTTAGGGTTAGGGTTAGGGTTAGGGTTAGGGTAAGGGTTAGGATTAGGGTTTGGGTAAGGGTTAAGGTTTGGGTTAGGGTTAGGGTTAGGGTTAGTGTTAGGGTGAAGTTTAGGGTTAGGGTTAGTGTAAGGGTAAGGGTTAGGGTTAGGGTTAGGGGTTAGGGTTAGGGTTAGGGTTAGGTTAAGGGTTAGGGTTAGGGTTAGGTTTAGGGTAAGGTAAGGGTTAGGGTTAGTGTTAGTGTTAGTGTTAGGGTTAGGGTTAGTTTATGGTTTGGGTTAGGGTAAGGGTAAGGGTTAGTGTTAGGGAAGGGTTAGGGTTAGGGTTAGGGTTAGGGTAAGGGTAAAGTTTAGGGGTAGGGTTAGGTTTAGGGTTAGGGTAAGGTTTAGGGTTAGGGTTAGTGTAAGGGTAAGGGTTAGGGTTAGCGTTTGGTTTAGGGCTAGGGTAAGGGTAAGGTTTAGGTTTAGGGTTAGGGTTAGGGTTAAGGTTAGGGTTAGGGTTAGGGTAAGGGTAAGTGTTAGAGTTAGGGTTAGGGTAAGGATAAGGTTTAGGGTTAGGGATAGGTTAGGGTTAGGGTTTGTCTTAGGGTTAGGTTTAGGGTTAGCGTAAGGGTAAGGGTTAGGGTGAGGGTTAGGGTTAGGTTTAGGGTTAGGGTTAGGGTAAGGATAAGGGTTAGGGTTAGGGGTAGGGTTAGGTTTAGGGTTAGCGTTAGGTTTAGAGTAAGGGTTAGGGTTAGGATTAGGTTTAGGGTTAAGGTTAGGGTTAGTGTTAAGGTAAGGGTAAGGGTTAGGGTTAGGGTTAGGGTTACGGTTAGGGTTAGGGTTAGGGTTAGGGTTAGGGGTAGGGTTAGGTTTAGGGTTAGCGTTAGGTTTAGAGTAAGGGTTAGGGTTAGGATTAGGTTTAGGGTTAAGGTTAGGGTTAGTGTTAAGGTAAGGGTACGAGTTAGGGTTAGGGTTAGGTTTAGGGTTAGGGTGAGGGTAAGGTTAGGTTTTGGTTTAGGGTTAGGGTTAGGGTAAGGGTAAGGGTTAGGGCTAGGTGAGCGTTAGGTGTTAGGGTTAGTGTTAGAGTTAGGGTTAGGGAAAGGGTAAGGGTTAGGGTTAAGGTGAGGGTTAGGGTTAAGGTAAGGGTTAAGGTTATGGTAAGGGTAAGGGTTAAGGTTAGGTTTAGGTTAGGGTTAGGGTTTGGGTTAGGGTTAGGTTTAGGTTTAGGCTAAGGGTAAGGGTTAGGGTTAGGGTTAGGGTGGGGTGAGGTTAGGGTTAGGGTTAGGGTTAGGGTTAGGGTAAGGGTTAGGGTTAGGTTTAGGGTTAGGGTTAGGTTTAGAGTTAGGGTTAGTTTAAGGGTTAGGGTTAGGGTTAGGGTTAGGATTAGGGTTAGGGTTAGGTTTAGGGTTAGGGTAAGGGTTAGGGCTAGGGTTAGGGTCAGGGTAAGGGTAAGGGTTAGGGTAGGGTTAGGGTTAGGGTAAGGGTAAGGGTTAGGGTTAGGTTTAGGGTAAGTGTTAGGGTTAGGGTTAGGGGCTAGGGTTAAGGTTAGGGTTAGGTTCACGTTTAGGGTAAGGGTAAGGATTAGTGTTAGTGTTGGGGTTAGGGTTAGGGTAAGGGTAAGGGTTAGGGTTAGGGTTAGGGTTAGGGGTTGTGGTTAGGGTTAGGGTTAGTATTAGGGTAAGGGTTAGGGTTAGGGTAAGGGTTGGGTTAGGGTTAGGGTTAGGGTTAGGGTTAAGGTTAGGGAAAGGGTTAGGGTTAGGGCTAGGGTTAAGGTTAGGGTTAGGGTTCGGGTTAAGGTTAGGGTTAGGGTTAGGGTTAGGTTTAGGTTTAGGTTTAGGGTTCGGGTTATGATTAGGGTTAGGGTTAAGGTTAGGGTTAGGGTTAGGGTTAGGTTTAATGTTAGGGTTAGGGTTAGGGTTAGGGTAAGGGTGTTAGCTTTAGGGTTAGGGTTATGGTTAGGGTAAGGGTAAGGGTTAGGGTTAGTGTAAGGGTAAGGGTTAGACTTAGGTTTAGAGTTATGTTTAGGGTTAGGGTTAGGGGGAGGGTAAGGGTTAGGGTTAGGGTTAGGGTTAGGGTAAGGGTAAGGGTTAGGTTTAAGGTAAGGGTAAAAGTTAGGGTTAGGGTTAGGGTAAGGGTAAGGGTAAGGGTTAGGTTTGGGGTTAGGTTTAGGGTTAGGGTTAGGGTTAGGGTTAGGGTAAGAATTAGTGTTAGGGTTAGGGTTAGGGTTAGGGTTAGGGTTAGGGTTAGGGTAAGGGTTAGGTAAGGGTTAGGGTTAGGGTTTGGGTTAGGGTTAGGGTTAGGTTTAAGTTTAGGGTTTGGGTTAGGGTTAGGTTTAGGGTTAGGGTAAGGGTAAGGGTTAGGGTTAGGGTTAGGTTTAGGGTTAGGGTTAAGGTAAGTGTAAGGGTTAGGGTGAGGGTTAGGGTTTGGGTTAGGGTTAAGGTTAGGGTTAGGGTTAGGTTTAGGTTTAGGGTAAGGGTAAGGGTTAGGGTTAGGTTAGGGGTTGGGTTAGGGTTAAGGTTAGTGTTAGGGTTAGGGTAAGGGTAAGGGTTAGGGTTAGGTTTAGGGTTAGGGGTTAGGGTTAGGGTTAGGGTAACGGTTAGGGTTATGGTTTGGGTTAGGGTAAGGGTTGGGGTTAAGTTTAGCGATAGCATTAGGGTTAGGGTAAGGGTTAGGGTTAGGGTTAGGCGTAGCGTTATGTTTAGGGTTAGGGTTAGGGTTAAGGTTAGGGTTAGGGTTCGGGTAAGGGTTAGGGTTAGGGTTAGGGATAGGGTTGAATTTAATGTTAGGGTTAGGGTAAAGGTAAGGGTTAGGGTTAGGGTTAGGCTTAGGTTAAGGTTTAGTGTTAGGGTTAAGTTTAGGTTAGGATTAGGGTTGGGGTAAGGGTAAAGGTTAGGATTAGGTTTAGGGTAAGTGTTAGGGTTAGGGTTAGGGGTTAGGGTTAGGGTTAGGTGTACGGTTAGGGTAAGGGTAAGGCTTAGGGTTAGGGTTAGGGTTAGGGTTAGCGTAAGGGTAAGTGTTAGGTTTAGGGTTAGGGTTAGGGGTTGTGGTTAGGGTTAGGGTTAGGGTAAAGGTAAAGGTTAGGGTTAGGGTTATGATCAGGGTAAGGGTTAGGGTTAGGGTAAGGATTTGTATTAGGGTTAGGCTTAAGGTTAGAGTAAGGAAAAGGTTTAGGGTTAGGGTTAGGATTAGGTTTAGGTTTAGGGTTAGGGTTAGGGTTAGGGTAAGATTAAAGGTTAGTGTTAGGTTTAGGGTTAGGGTTAGGGTAAGGGTAAGGGTTAGGGTTAAGGTTAGGGTTAGGGTTAGGGTTAGGGTTAGGGTTAGGGTTACTGTAAGGGTTAGGATTAGGGTTAGGGTAAGGGTTAAGGTTTGGGTTAGGGTTAGGGTGAGGGTTAGGGTAAGTGTAAGGGTTAGGGTTAGGGTTAGTGTTAGGGTGAAGGTTAGGGTTAGGGTAAGTGTAAGGGTTAGGATTAGGGTTAGTGTTAGGGTTCGGGTTAGGGTTAGGGTAAGGGTTAGGGTTAGTGTTAGGTTTAGGGTTAGGGTTAGGGTAAGATAAGGGTTAGGGTTAGTGTTAGTGTTAGTGTTAGGGTTAGGGTTAGGTTTAGGGTTTGGGTTAATGTAAGGGTAAGGGTTAGGGTTAGGGAAGGGTCAGGGTTAGGGTTAGGGTTAGGGTTAGGGTAAGGGTAAAGTTTAGGATTAGGGTTAGGGTTAGGGTTAGTGTAACGGTAAGGGTTAGGGTTAGGGTTTGGGTTAGGGCTAGGGTAAGGGTAAGGTTTAGGTTTAGGGTTAGGGTTAGGGTTAGGGTTAAAGTTAGGGTTAGGGTTAGGGTAAGGGTAAGTGTTAGGGTTAGGGTTAGTGTAAGGATAAGGTTTAGGGTTAGGGTTAGGTTAGGGTTAGGGTTTGTCTTTGGGTTAGATTTAGGGTTAGCGTAAGGGTAAGGGTTAGGGTAAGGGTTAGGTTTAGGGTTAGGGTTAGGGTAAGGATAAGGGTTAAGGTTAGGATTAGGGTTAGATTTAGGGTTAGCGTTAGGTTTAGAGTAAGGGTTAGGGTTAGGATTAGGGTTAGGGTTAAGGTTAGGGGTAGTGTTAAGGTAAGGGTAGGGGTTAGGGTTAGTGTTAGGGTTAGGCTTATGTTTAGGCTTAGGGTAAGTGTAAGGGTTAGGGTTAGCGTTAGTGTAAGGGTACAGGTTAGGGTTAGGGTTAGGTTTAGGGTTAGGGTAAGGGTAAGGGTTAGGGTTAGGGTTAGGGGTTGTGGTTAGGGTTAGGGTTAGTATTAGGGTAAGGGTTAGGGTAAGGGTAAGGGTTTGTTTAGGGTTAGGGTTAGGGTTAGGGTAAGGGAAAGGGTTAGGGTTAGGGTTAGGGTTAGGGTTACGGTTAGGGTTAGGGTTAGGCTTAGGTTAAGGGTAAGGGTTAGGTTTAAGGTAAAGGTTAGGGTTAGGGTTAGGGTAAAGGTAAAGTTTAGGGTTAGGGTTAGGGTTAGGGTTAGGGTTAGGGTAAGGATTAGTGTTAGGGTTAGGGTTAGGGTTAGGGTAAGAATTAGTGGTAGGTTTAGGGTTAGGGTTAGGGTAAGGAAAAGGGTTAGGGTTAGGGTTAGAATTAGGTTTAGGGTTAGGGTTAGGTTAGGTTTAGGGTAAGAGTAAAGGTTAGGGTTAGGTTTAGGGTTAGGGTTAGGGTAAGGGTAAGGTTAGGGTTAAGGTTAGGGTTAGGGTTAGGGCTAGGGTAAGGGTTAGGATTAGGGTTAGGGTAAGGATTAAGGTTTGGGTTCGGGTTGGGGTTAGGGTTAGGGTTAGGGTTAGATTTAGGGTAAGGTAAGGGTTAGGGTTAGTGTAAGGGTTAGGGTTAGGGTTAGGGTAAGGGGTTGTGGTTAGGGTTAGGGTTAGTATTAGGGTAAGGGTTAGGGTTAGGGTAAGGGTTTGGTTAGGGTTAGGGTTAGGGTTAGGGTAAGGGAAAGGGTTAGGGTTAGGGTTAGGGTTAGGGTTTTGGTTAGGGTTAGGGTTAGGGTTAGGTTAAGGGTAAGGGTTAGGGGTAGGGTTAGGGTTAGGTTAAGGGTAAGGGTTAGGTTTAAGGTAAGGGTAAAGGTTAGGGTTAGGGTTAGGGTTAGGGTTAGGGTTAAGGTTAGGGTTAGGGTTCGGGTAAGTGTTAGGGTTAGGGTTAGGGTTGAGGTTAGGGTTAGGGTTAGGGTAAAGGTAAGGGTTAGGGTTAGGGTTAGGCTTAGGTTAAGGGTTAGGGTTAGGGTTAAGGTTAGGGTAAGGATTAGTGTTAGGGTTAGGGTTAGGTTTAGGGTAAGAATTAGTGGTAGGTTTAGGGTTAGGGTTAGGGTAAGGAAAAGGGTTAGGGTTAGGGTTAGGATTAGGTTTAGGGTTAGGGTTAGGGTTAGGTTTAGGGTAAGAGTAAAGGTTAGGGTTAGGTTTAGGGTTAGGGTTAGGTTAAGGGTAAGGTTAGGGTTAAGGTTAGGGTTAGGGTTAGGGTTGAGGTTATTGTTAGGGTTAGGGTAAAGGTAAGGGTTAGGGTTAGGGTTAGGCTTAGGTTAAGGGTTAGGGTTAGGGTTAAGTTTAGGGTAGGATTAGGGTTGGGGTAAGGGTAAAGGTTAGGGTCAGATTTAGGGTAAGTGTTAGGGTTAGGGTTAGGGGTTAGGGTTAGGGTTAGTGTTAGGTTTACGGTTAGGGTAAGGGTAAGGCTTAGGGTTAGGTTTAGGTTTAGGGTTAGGGTTAGGGGTTGTGGTTAGGGTTAGGGTTAGGGTAAAGGTAAAGGTTAGGGTTAGGTTAAGGGTTAGGTTTGGGGTTAGGTTTCGGGTATGGAAAAGGGTTAGGGTTAGGGTTAGGATTAGGGTTAGGGTTAGGGTTAGGGTAAGGATTAGTGTTAGTGTTAGGGTTAGGGTTAGGGTAAGAATTAGTGGTAGGGTTAGGGTTAGGGTTAGGGTAAGGAAAAGGGTTAGGGTTAGGGTTAGGATTAGGTTTAGGGTTAGGGTTAGGGTTAGGTTTAGGGTAAAAGTAAGGTTACGGTTAGGTTTAGGGTTAGGGTTAGGGTAAGGGTAAGGTTAGGGTTAAGGTTAGGGTTAGGGTTAGGGTTCGGGTAAGGGTTAGGGTTAGGGTTAGGGATAGGGTTGAATTTAGGGTTAGGGTTAGGGTAAAGGTAAGGGTTAGGGTTAGGGTTAGGCTTAGGTTAAGGTTTAGTGTTAGGGTTAAGTTTAGGGTAGGATTAGGGTTGGGGTAAGGGTAAAGGTTAGGATTAGGTTTAGGGTAAGTGTTAGGGTTAGGGTTAGGGGTTAGGGTTAGGGTTAGGTTTACGGTTAGGGTAAGGGTAAGGCTTAGGGTTAGGGTTAGGGTTAGGGTTAGCGTAAGGGTAAGTGTTAGGTTTAGGGTTAGGGTTAGGGGTTGTGGTTAGGGTTAGGGTTAGGGTAAAGGTAAAGGTTAGGGTTAGGGTTATGGTCAGGGTAAGGGTTAGGGTTAGGGTAAGGATTTGTATTAGGGTTAGGCTTAAGGTTAGAGTAAGGAAAAGGTTTAGGGTTAGGGTTAGGATTAGGTTTAGGTTTAGGGTTAGGGTTAGGATTAGGGTAAGATTAAAGGTTAGTGTTAGGTTTAGGGTTAGGGTTAGGGTAAGGGTAAGGGTTAGGGTTAAGGTTAGGGTTAGGGTTAGGGTTAGGGTTAGGGTTAGGGTTACTGTAAGGGTTAGGATTAGGGTTAGGGTAAGGGTTAAGGTTTGGGTTAGGGTTAGGGTGAGGGTTAGGGTAAGTGTAAGGGTTAGGGTTAGGGTTAGTGTTAGGGTGAAGGTTAGGGTTAGGGTAAGTGTAAGGGTTAGGATTAGGGTTAGTGTTAGGGTTCGGGTTAGGGTTAGGGTAAGGGTTAGGGTTAGTGTTAGGTTTAGGGTTAGGGTTAGGGTAAGATAAGGGTTAGGGTTAGTGTTAGTGTTAGTGTTAGGGTTAGGGTTAGGTTTAGGGTTTGGGTTAATGTAAGGGTAAGGGTTAGGGTTAGGGAAGGGTCAGGGTTAGGGTTAGGGTTAGGGTTAGGGTAAGGGTAAAGTTTAGGATTAGGGTTAGGGTTAGGGTTAGTGTAACGGTAAGGGTTAGGGTTAGGGTTTGGGTTAGGGCTAGGGTAA
>JANJXV010001415.1:0-30000 GCA_024803745.1 Megascapheus bottae
GATTAGGGGTAGGGTTAGGGTAAGGATTAGGTTTAGGGTTAGGGTGAGGGGTAGCATTAAGGTTAGGGTTAGGGTTAGGGTAAGGGTAAGGTTTAGGGTTAGGGTTAGTGTTACGTTTAGGGTTAGGGTAAGGTTTAGGGTTTGGGTTAGGTTTGGGTTTAAGGTTAGGGTTAGGGTTAGGGATAGGGTTGAGGTTAGGATTGGGCTTAGGTTTAGCGTTAGAGGTTAGGGTTAGGGTAGGGTAGGGTTAGGGGTAGGTTTAGGTTAAGGGTTAGGTTTAGGTTTAGGGTTAGAGTTAGGGTTAGAGTTTGGTTAGGGGTAAGGGTTAGGGTTAGGGTTAGGGTTAGGCAAAGGTTTGTGGTTAGGTTAGGGTAAGGTTTAGGGATAGGGTAAATATTAGGGTTAGGGTTAGATCAGCGTTAGGGTTAGGCTTAAGGTAAGGATTAGTGTTAGGGTTAGGGTTGGGGTTAGGTTTAGGTTTAATGTAAACGGTAAGGGTTAGGGTTAGAATTAGGGTTAGGGTTAGGGTTAGGGTAAGGACTAGTGTTAGGGTTAGGGTGGGGTTAGGGTTAGCGTTTAGGGTAAGGGTAAGTGTTAGGGTTAGGTTTAGGGGTTAGGGTTAGGGTTAGATTTAGCGTTAGGGTAAGGGTACGGTTTAGGTTTAGGGTTTGGTTTGGGGTTAGAGTTAGGGTAAGAGTAAGGGTTAGGGTTAGGGTTAAGGTTAGGGTCAGGGTTAAGGTTAGGCTAAGGGTTAGATTTAGGGTTAGGGTAAGGGCTAGGGTTAGGGTAAGGGCTAGGGTTAGGGTTAGGGTTAGGTTAAGACTAAGGGTTAGATTTAGGGTTAGGGTTAGGGTTAGGGTTAGGGTAAGTGTAAGTGTAAGGTTTAGGGTTAAGGTTAGGATAAGGGTAAGGGTTAGGGTTAGGGTTAGGGTTAGAGTTAAGTTTAGGGTTAGTGTTAGGGTTAGGGTTAGTGTTAGGGTAAGGGTAAGGGTTAGGGTTAGGTTTAGGGTTACGGTAAGGGTTAGGTTTTACGGGTTGGGGTAAGGGTTAGGGTTAGGGTTAGGATTAGGGGTTAGGGTTAGGGTTAGGGTTAGATTTACGGTTAGGGTAAGGGTACGGTTTAGGGTTAGGGTTAGGTTTGTGGTTAGAGGTTAGGGTAAGAGTAAGGGTTAGGGTTGGGGTTAGTGTTAGGGTTAGGGGTAAGGTTTAGGGTTAGGGTTAGGGTTAGCAAAGGTTTGTGGTTAGGGTTAGGGTAAGGTTTAGGGATAGGGTAAATATTAGGGTTAGGGTTAGGATTAGGGCAAGGGTAAACCGTTAGAATTAGTTTTAGAGTTAGGGTTAGGGTTAGTGTTAGGGTTAGGGTTAGGGTTTGGTTTAGGGTTAGGGTTAGAGGTAGAGTTAGGGTTAGGGTAAGGGTAAAGGGTTAGGGTTAGGTTTAGGTAGGGTTAGGGTTAGGGTTAGGGTTAGGTTTAGGTAGGGTTAGACTTAGGGTAAGGGTAAGGGTTAGGGTTAGGGTAGTGTAATGGTAAGGGTTAGGGTTAGGGTTAAGTTTAGGGTTAGGGTTAGGATTAGGGTTAGATTAGGGTTAGGTTTAGGTTTAGGGTTAGACTTAGGTTAAGGGTAAGGGTTAGGGTTAGAAAGGTTAGAATTAGGGTTAGAGTTAGGGTAGGTAAGAGGTAAGGGTAAGGGTTAGGGTTAGGGATTAGGGTAGGGATTAGGTGTTAGGGTTTAGGGTTAGGGTTAGGTTTAGGGTAAGGGAAGTTACGTTTAGGTTAGGGTTAGGGTTAGGGTTACGGATAGGTTTGGGTTAGGGTTAGGGTTAGAGTTAGGGATACGTTTGCGTTTAGGGTTAGGGTAAGGGTTAGGGTTAGGGTAAAGATTAGAGTTAGGTTTAGATTTAGGGTTGGGGTAAGGGCACGTTTAGGGTTAGGGTTAAGTTTGAGATTAGGTTTAGGGTAAGAGTAAGGGTTAGGGTTAGGGTTAGGGTTAGTGTTAGGGTTAGGGTAAGGGTAAGGGTTAGGGTTAGGGTTAGTGTTAGGGTTAGGGTTAGGGTTAGTGTTTGGTTAGGGTTAGAGTTACGGTAAGGGTAAGGGTTAGGGTTAGGGTTAGGTTTAGGGTAAGGTTAAGGGTTAAGATTAATGTTAGGATTAGGGTTAGGGTTAGGGTTAGGGTAAGGGTTAGAGTTAGGGTTAGGGTTAAGTTTAGGGTTAAGGTTATGGTTAGTGTTAGGGATAGGCTAAGGGTTAGGGTAAGTGTTAGGGTAAGGGTTAGGTTTTGGGTTAGTGTTAGGGTTAGAGTTAGGGTTAGGGTTAGGGTAAGGGAAAGGGTTAGGGTTAGGGTTAGGGTTAGGTTTAGGGTAAGGGTTAGGGATAGGGGTAAGAGTTAGGGTTAGGGTTAGTGTAAGGGTTAGGGTTATGGTTAGGGTTAGGGTAAGGGTTAGGGTTAGGGTTAGGGTTAGGGCAAGGGTAAGTGTTAGGTTTAGGGTTAGGGTTAGCGTTAGGGTTAGGGTAAGGGTAAGGGTTAGCGTTCGGTTTAGGGTTAGGTTTAGGGTTGGGGTTAGGGTTATGGTTAGGGTTAGGGTAAGGGTTAGGTTTAGGGTTAGGGTTAGGGCAATGGTAAGTGTTAGGGTTAGGGTTAGGGTTAGCGTTAGGGTTAGGGTAAGGGTAAGGTTAGCGTTAGGGTTAAGGTTTAGGTTTAGGGTTGGGGTTAAGGTTAGGGTTAGGGTAAGGGTAAGGGTAAGGGTTAGGGTTAGGGTTAGGGTTAAGTTTAGGTTTAGGGTTAGGGTTAGGGTTAGGATTAGGGTTAGGTTTAGATTTAGGGTTAGGCGTAGGGTAAAGGTAAGGTTAGGGTTAGGTTTAGGGTTAGGGTTAAGGTTAGGGTTAGGGTTAGGGTTAGGGTTGGGGAAAGGGTAAGGGTTAGGGTTAGGGTAAGGGATAGGGTTAGGGTTAGGGTTTGGCTTAGGGTTTAGGGTTAGGGTTAGGGTTAGACTAAGGGTTAGATTTAGGGTTAGGGTAAGGGCTAGGGTTAGGGTTAGGTTAAGACTAAGGGTTAGATTTATGGTTAGGGTTAGAGTTAGGGTGAGGGCTAGGGTAAGGGTAAGTGTAAGGTTTAGGGTTAAGCTTAGGATAAGGGTAAGGGTTAGGGTTAGGGTTAGGGTTAGAGTTAAAGTTAGGGTTAGTGTTAGGGTTAGGGTTAGGGTTAGGGTAAGGGTAAGGGTTAGGGTTAGGGTTAGGGTTAGGGTAAGTTACGGTTTAGGGTTTAGGGTTAGGGTTTAGGGTTAGGGGTTAGGGTTATGGTTAGGGCTAGATTTAGGGTTAGGGTAAGGGTACGGTTTAGGGTTAGTTTTAGGGTTAGGGTTAGGGATAGGTTTGGTTTAGGGTTAGGGTTAGGGTTAGGGTTAGGGATAGGTTTGGGTTAGGGTTAGGGTTAGGGTTAGGGATACGTTTGGGTTTAGGGTTAGGGTAACGGTTAGAGTTAGGGTAAAGATTATGGTTAGGTTTAGATTTAGGGTTAGGGTAAGGGCACGGTTTATGGTTTGGGTTAAGTTTGGATTAGGGTTAGGGTTAGGGTTAGGGTTAGGGTTAAGTTTAGGGTTAGTGAAAGGGTTAGGGTTCAGGTATGGTTAGGGTTAGGGTAGGCATTAGGGTTAGGGAAAGGGTAAGGGTTATGGTTAGGGTTAGGGTTCAGGTTAGCATTAAGTTTAGAGTTAGGGTTAGGGTAAGGGTAAGGGTTAGATTTAGCGTTTGGTTAGGTTTAGGTTTAGGGTAAGGATTAGGTTTCGTGTTAGGGTTAGGGTTAGCATTAAGGTTAGGGTTAGGGTTAGGGTAAGGGTAAGGGTTAGATTTAGGGTTAGGGTTAGGTTTAGGGTTAGGGGTTAAGGTTAGGGTTAGGGTTAGGTTTAGGTTTAGAGGTTAGGTTTAGGTTTAGGTTTAGGTTTAGGGAAAGGGTAATTGTTAGGGTTAGTGTTAGGGTTAGGGTTAGGGTAAGGGTTAGGGTTAGTGTTAGGATTAGGAGTAGGTTTAGGGTAAGGGTTAGTGTTAGGGTTAGGGTGAGGGGTAGCATTAAGGTTCGGGTTAGGGTTAGGGTAAGGGTAAGGTTTAGGGTTAGGGTTAGTGTTACGTTTAGGGTTAGGGCAAGGTTTAGGGTTTGGGTTAGGTTTGGGTTTAAGGTTAGGGTTAGGGTTAGGGATAGGGTTGAGGTTAGGATTGGGCTTAGGTTTAGCGTTAGGGTTAGGGTTAGGGTTAGGGGTAGGGTTAGGGGTAGGTTTAGGTTAAGGGTTAGGGTTAGGTTTAGGGTTAGAGTTAGGGTTAGAGTTTGGTTAGGGGTAAGGGTTAGGGTTAGGGTTAGGGTTAGGGATAGGTTTAGGGTTAGGTTAAGGGTTAGGGTTAGGATTAGCGGTTAGGGTTAGGCTTAGGGTTAGGGTTAGAGTAAGGGTGAGGTTTAGAGTAAGGGTAAGGGTGAGGGTTAGGGTTAGGGGTAGGGGTAGGGTTAGGGAAAGTGTTATGGTTAGGGTTAGGGTTAGGGTTTGGGTTAGAGTAAGGATTAGGCTTAGAGTTAGGGTATGGGTTAGGGTTAGAGTTAGGGTTAACGTTAGTGTTAGGGTTTGGATTAGGTTTCGGGTTAGGGTTAGGGTTAGCATTAAGGTTAGGGTTAGTGTAAGGGTAAGGGTTAGAGTAAGGGTTAGGTTTAGGGTTAGTGCTAGGGTTAGTGTTAGTGTTAGGTTAAGGGTTTGGGTTAGATGTAGGGTTAGGTTTAGGGTAAGGGTAAGGGTTAGGGTTAGGGTTAGGGTTAGGGTAAGGGTTATGGTTAGGGGTTTGGTTAGGGTTAGGGTTAGGTTTAGGGTAAGCGTTAGGGTTACGGTTAGGGTAAAAGTTAGGGTTAGGGTTAGGGCAAGGGTAAGTGTGAGGTTTAGGGTTAGGGTTACGGTTAGGGTAAGGGTAAGCGTTAGGGTTAGGGTTAGGGTTGGGTTTAGTGTTGGCGTTACGATTATGGTTAGGATAGGATAAGGGTAAGGTTAGGTTTAGGGTTAGGGTTAGTGTTGGGTTTAAGGTTAGAGTTAGGGTAAGGGAAAGGGCTAGGGTTAGGGTTAGGGTTAGCGTAAAGTTTAGGGTTAGGTTTAGTGGTAAGGTTAGGGTAAGGGTAAGAGTTAGGGATAGGGTTAGGTTTAGGTTAAGGGTTAGGGTTAG
This sequence comes from Megascapheus bottae, assembly GCA_024803745.1. NCBI lineage: Eukaryota > Metazoa > Chordata > Mammalia > Rodentia > Geomyidae > Megascapheus > Megascapheus bottae. The sequence continues at coordinate 5,187 of JANJXV010001415.1, forward strand.
GGTTAGGGTTAGAGTAAGGGTTAGGGTTAGGATTAGCGTTAGGGTTAGTTTTAGGGTTAGGGTTAGGGTAAGGGTTAGGGTTAGGGTTAGGGTTAGGGTTAGGGTTAGAGTTAGGATAAGGGTTAGGGTTAGGGTTAGGGTTAGGGTAAGGGGAAGGGGAAGGTTTGGGGTCAGGGTAATGGTTAGGGTTAGGGTTAGGGTTAGAGTTAGGATAAGGGTTAGGTTTAGGGTTAGGGTAAGGGTAAGGGTTAGGATTAGGGTTAGGGTTAAGTTTAGGGTTAGGGTTAGGGTTAGGGTTAGGATTAGCGTTAGGGTTAGGCTTAAGGTAAGGATTAGTGTTAGGGTTAGGGTTGGGGTTAGGTTTAGGTTTAATGTAAAGGTAAGGGTTAGGGTTAGGATTAGGGTTAGGGTTAGGGTTAGGGTTCGGATTAGGGTTAGGGTTAGGCTTAGGGTAAGGACTAGTCTTAGGGTTAGGGTTGGGGTTAGGTTTAGGGTTAGGGTGAGATTTAGGGTTAGGGTAAGGGTACGGTTTAGGTTTAATGTTTGGTTTGGTGTTAGAGTTAGGGTATGAGTAAGGGTTAGGGTTAGGGTTAGGGTTAGGGTTAGGGTAAGTGTAAGTGTAAGGTTTAGGGTTAAGGTTAGGATAAGGGTAAGTGTTAGGGTTAGGGTTAGGGTTAGAGTTAAGGTTAGGGTTAGTGTTAGGGTTAGGGTTAGGGTTAGGGTAAGGGTAAGGGTTAGGGTTAGGTTTAGGGTTACGGTAAGGGTTAGGTTTACGGGTTGGGTTTAGGGTTAGGGTTAGGGTTAGGTTTAAGGTTAGCATTAAGGTTAGTTTTAGGGATAGCGTAAGTGTAAGGGTTAGGGTTAGGGTTAGGGTTAGGTTAAGGGTAAGGGTTACGGTTAGGGTTAGGTTTAGGGTTAGTATGATGGTTAGAGTTAGAGTAAGTGTAAGGGTGAATGTTAGGGTTAGGGTTAGGTTTAGGGTAAAGATTAGGGTTAGGGAAAGGGTTAGGGTTCGGGTTAGGTTTATGGTTAGGGTAGGCATTAGGGTTAGGGCAAGGGTAAGGGTTAGGGTTAGGGTTAGGGTTCGGGTTAGCATTAAGTTTAGGGTTAGGGTTAGGGTAAGGGTAAGGGTTAGACTGAGGGTTAGGTTTAGGTTTAGGGTTAGGGTAAGGATTAGGTTTAGGGTTAGGGTGAGGGGTAGCATTAAGGTTAAGGTTAGGGTTAGGGTAAGGTTAAGGGTTAGATTTAGGGTTAGGTTAGGGTTAGGGTTAAGGGTTAGGGTTAGGGTTAGATATAGGGTAAAGGTAAGGGTAAGGGTTAGGGTTAGGGTGAGGGTTAGGGTTAAGGTTAGGGTTAGGGTTAGCTTTAGGGTTAGGTTTAGGGTTAGGGAAAGGGTAAGTGTTAGGGTTAGTGTTACGGTTAGGGTTACAGTAAGGGTTAGGGTTAGGATTAGGGGTAGGGTTAGGGTAAGGATTAGGTTTAGGGTTAGGGTGAGGGGTAGCATTAAGGTTAGGGTTAGGGTTAGGGTAAGGGTAAGGTTTAGGGTTAGGGTTAGTGTTACGTTTAGGGTTAGGGTAAGGTTTAGGGTTTGGGTTAGGTTTGGGTTTAAGGTTAGGGTTAGGGTTAGGGATAGGGTTGAGGTTAGGATTGGGCTTAGGTTTAGCGTTAGGGTTAGGGTTAGGGTTAGGGGTAGGGTTAGGGGTAGGTTTAGGTTAAGGGTTAGGGTTAGGTTTAGGGTTAGAGTTAGGGTTAGAGTTTGGTTAGGGGTAAGGGTTAGGGTTAGGGTTAGGGTTAGGCAAAGGTTTGTGGTTAGGGTTAGGGTAAGGTTTAGGGATAGGGTAAATATTAGGGTTAGGGTTAGGATCAGCGTTAGGGTTAGGCTTAAGGTAAGGATTAGTGTTAGGGTTAGGGTTGGGGTTAGGTTTAGGTTTAATGTAAAGGTAAGGGTTAGGGTTAGAATTAGGGTTAGGGTTAGGGTTAGGGTAAGGACTAGTGTTAGGGTTAGGGTTGGGGTTAGGGTTAGCGTTAGGGTAAGGGTAAGTGTTAGGGTTAGGTTTAGGGGTTAGGGTTAGGGTTAGATTTAGCGTTAGGGTAAGGGTACGGTTTAGGTTTAGGGTTTGGTTTGGGGTTAGAGTTAGGGTAAGAGTAAGGGTTAGGGTTAGGGTTAAGGTTAGGGTCAGGGTTAAGGTTAGGCTAAGGGTTAGATTTAGGGTTAGGGTAAGGGCTAGGGTTAGGGTAAGGGCTAGGGTTAGGGTTAGGGTTAGGTTAAGACTAAGGGTTAGATTTAGGGTTAGGGTTAGGGTTAGGGTTAGGGTAAGTGTAAGTGTAAGGTTTAGGGTTAAGGTTAGGATAAGGGTAAGGGTTAGGGTTAGGGTTAGGGTTAGAGTTAAGTTTAGGGTTAGTGTTAGGGTTAGGGTTAGGGTTAGGGTAAGGGTAAGGGTTAGGGTTAGGTTTAGGGTTAAGGTAAGGGTTAGGTTTACGGGTTGGGGTAAGGGTTAGGGTTAGGGTTAGGATTAGGGGTTAGGGTTAGGGTTAGGGTTAGATTTACGGTTAGGGTAAGGGTACGGTTTAGGGTTAGGGTTAGGTTTGTGGTTAGGGTTAGGGTAAGAGTAAGGGTTAGGGTTGGGGTTAGTGTTAGGGTTAGGGTAAGGTTTAGGGTTAGGGTTAGGGTTAGGCAAAGGTTTGTGGTTAGGGTTAGGGTAAGGTTTAGGGATAGGGTAAATATTAGGGTTAGGGTTAGGATTAGGGCAAGGGTAACCGTTAGAATTAGTTTTAGAGTTAGGGTTAGGGTTAGTGTTAGGGTTAGGGTTAGGGTTTGGTTTAGGGTTAGGGTTAGAGGTAGAGTTAGGGTTAGGGTAAGGGTAAGGGTTAGGGTTAGGGTTAGGGTTAGGGTTAGGGTTAGGGTTAGGTTTAGGGTTAGACTTAGGGTAAGGGTAAGGGTTAGGGTTAGGGTTAGTGTAATGGTAAGGGTTAGGGTTAGGGTTAAGTTTAGGGTTAGGGTTAGGATTAGGGTTAGGATTAGGGTTAGGTTTAGGTTTAGGGTTAGACTTAGGTTAAGGGTAAGGGTTAGGGTTAGGGTTAGAATTAAGGTTAGGGTTAGGGTTAGAGTTAGAGTAAGGGTAAGGGTTAGGGTTAGGATTAGGGTAGGGATTAGTGTTAGGTTTAGGGTTAGGGTTAGGTTTAGGGTTAGGGTAAGGGAAAGGTTACGGTTTAGGTTTAGGGTTAGGGTTAGGGTTACGGATAGGTTTGGGTTAGGGTTAGGGTTAGAGTTAGGGATACGTTTGCGTTTAGGGTTAGGGTAAGGGTTAGGGTTAGGGTAAAGATTAGAGTTAGGTTTAGATTTAGGGTTGGGGTAAGGGCACGGTTTAGGGTTAGGGTTAAGTTTGAGATTAGGTTTAGGGTAAGAGTAAGGGTTAGGGTTAGGGTTAGGGTTAGTGTTAGGGTTAGGGTAAGGGTAAGGGTTAGGGTTAGGGTTAGTGTTAGGGTTAGGGTTAGGGTTAGTGTTTGGTTTAGGGTTAGAGTTACGGTAAGGGTAAGGGTTAGGGTTAGGGTTAGGTTTAGGGTAAGGTTAAGGGTTAAGATTAATGTTAGGATTAGGGTTAGGGTTAGGGTTAGGGTAAGGGTTAGAGTTAGGGTTAGGGTTAAGTTTAGGGTTAAGGTTATGGTTAGTGTTAGGGATAGGCTAAGGGTTAGGGTAAGTGTTAGGGTAAGGGTTAGGTTTTGGGTTAGTGTTAGGGTTAGAGTTAGGGTTAGGGTTAGGGTAAGGGAAAGGGTTAGGGTTAGGGTTAGGGTTAGGTTTAGGGTAAGGGTTAGGGATAGGGGTAAGAGTTAGGGTTAGGGTTAGTGTAAGGGTTAGGGTTATGGTTAGGGTTAGGGTAAGGGTTAGGGTTAGGGTTAGGGTTAGGGCAAGGGTAAGTGTTAGGTTTAGGGTTAGGGTTAGCGTTAGGGTTAGGGTAAGGGTAAGGGTTAGCGTTCGGTTTAGGGTTAGGTTTAGGGTTGGGGTTAGGGTTATGGTTAGGGTTAGGGTAAGGGTTAGGTTTAGGGTTAGGGTTAGGGCAATGGTAAGTGTTAGGGTTAGGGTTAGGGTTAGCGTTAGGGTTAGGGTAAGGGTAAGGGTTAGCGTTAGGGTTAGGTTTAGGTTTAGGGTTGGGGTTAAGGTTAGGGTTAGGGTAAGGGTAAGGGTAAGGGTTAGGGTTAGGGTTAGGGTTAAGTTTAGGTTTAGGGTTAGGGTTAGGGTTAGGATTAGGGTTAGGTTTAGATTTAGGGTTAGGCGTAGGGTAAAGGTAAGGGTTAGGGTTAGGTTTAGGGTTAGGGTTAAGGTTAGGGTTAGGGTTAGGGTTAGGGTTGGGGAAAGGGTAAGGGTTAGGGTTAGGGTAAGGGATAGGGTTAGGGTTAGGGTTTGGCTTAGGGTTTAGGGTTAGGGTTAGGGTTAGACTAAGGGTTAGATTTAGGGTTAGGGTAAGGGCTAGGGTTAGGGTTAGGTTAAGACTAAGGGTTAGATTTATGGTTAGGGTTAGAGTTAGGGTGAGGGCTAGGGTAAGGGTAAGTGTAAGGTTTAGGGTTAAGCTTAGGATAAGGGTAAGGGTTAGGGTTAGGGTTAGGGTTAGAGTTAAAGTTAGGGTTAGTGTTAGGGTTAGGGTTAGGGTTAGGGTAAGGGTAAGGGTTAGGGTTAGGGTTAGGGTTAGGGTAAAGTTACGGTTTAGGTTTAGGGTTAGGGTTAGGGTTAGGGGTTAGGGTTATGGTTAGGGCTAGATTTAGGGTTAGGGTAAGGGTACGGTTTAGGGTTAGTTTTAGGGTTAGGGTTAGGGATAGGTTTGGTTTAGGGTTAGGGTTAGGGTTAGGGTTAGGGATAGGTTTGGGTTAGGGTTAGGGTTAGGGTTAGGGATACGTTTGGGTTTAGGGTTAGGGTAACGGTTTGAGTTAGGGTAAAGATTATGGTTAGGTTTAGATTTAGGGTTAGGGTAAGGGCACGGTTTATGGTTTGGGTTAAGTTTGGGATTAGGGTTAGGGTTAGGGTAAAGCTTAGGGTTAGGGTTAGGTTAGGGTAAGGGTAACTGTTAGGATTAGGGTCAGGGTTAGGGTTAGGGATAGTGTTAGGTTTAGGGTTAGTGTTAGGGTTAGTGTTTGGTTTAGGGATAGGTTTACGTTAAGGGTAAGGGTTAGGGTTAGGGTAAGGGTAAGGGATAGGGTTAGGGTTAGGGAAAGGCTTAGGGTTAGGGTTAGGGTTAGGGTTAAGGTTATGGTTAGTGTTAGGGTTAGGCTAAGGTTTATGGTTAGTTTTAGGGTAAGGGTTGGGGTCAGGGTTAGGGTTAGTGCTAGGGTCAATTTTAGGGTTAGGGTAAGGGTTAGGGTTAGGGTTAGGATTAGGGTTAGCATTAAGCTTAGGGTTAGGGTTAGGGTTGGGGTTAGGGTAATGGTTAGGGTTAGGTTTAGGGTTAGGCTTAGGATAATTGTTAGGTTTAGGGTTATGGTAAGGGTAAGGGTTAGGATTAGGGTTAGGGTTAAGTTTAATGTTAGGGTTAGGGTTAGGATTAGGTTTAGGGTTAGGCTTAGGGTAAGGATTAGTGTTATGGTTAGGGTTGGGGTTAGGTTTAGGGTTAATGTAAGGGTAAGGGTTAATGTTAGGATTAGGGTTAGGGTTAGGGTAAGGGTTAGGATTAGGGTTAGGGTTAGGCTTAGGGTACGGACTAGTGTTAGGGTTAGGGTTGGGGTTAGGTTTAGGGTTAATGTGAGGGTAAGGGTTAGGGTTAGGATTAGGGTTAGGGTTAGGGCTTAGGGTAAGGGTTAGGGTTAGACTTAGGTTTAGGGTAAGGGTACGGTATAGGTTTAGGGTTTGGTTTGGGGTTAGGGTTAGGGTAAGAGTAAGGGTTAGGGTTAGGGTTAGGGTTAGGGTTAGGTTTAGGGTTAGGGTTAGAAGTAGAGTTAGGGTTAGGGTAAGAGTAAGGGTTAGGGTTAGCTTTAGGGTTAGGGTAAATGTTAGGATTAAGGTAACGGTTATGGTTAGGGTTAGGTTTAGTGTTAGCATTAAGGTCAGGGTTAGGGTTAGGGTTAGGGTAAGGATAAGGGTTAGGATTAGGGTTAGTGTAATGGTAAGGGTTAGGGTTAGGGTTAAGTTTAGGGTTAGGGTTAGGATTAGGGTTAGGGTTAGGGTAAGGGTAAGGGTTAGGGTTAGGGTTAGGGTTAGGGTTAAGGTTATGGTTAGTGTTAGGGATAGGCTAAGGGTTAGGGTAAGTGTTAGGGTAAGGGTTAGGGTTTGGGTTAGTGTTAGGGTTAGAGTTAGGGTTAGGGTTAGGGTAAGGGAAAGGGTTAGGGTTAGGGTTAGGGTTAGGGTAAGGGTTAGGGTTAGGGGTTAGGGTTAGGTTTAGGGTAAGGGTTAGGGACAGGGGTAAGAGTTAGGGTTAGGGTTAGTGTAAGGGTTACGGTTATGGTTAGGGTTAGGGTAAGGGTTAGGGTTAGGGTTAGGGTTAGGGCAAGGGTAAGTGTTAGGTTTAGGGTTAGGGTTAGCGTTAGGGTTAGAGTAAGGGTAAGGGTTAGCGTTAGGGTTAGGTTTAGGTTTAGGGTTGGGGTTAGGGTTATGGTTAGGGTTAGGGTAAGGGTTAGGGTTAGGGTTAGGGCAATGGTAAGTGTTAGGGTTAGGGCTGGGTTAGCGTTAGGGTTAGGGTAAGTGTAAGGGTTAGCGTTAGGGTTAGGTTTAGGTTTAGGGTTGGGGTTAAGGTTAGGGTTAGGGTAAAGGTAAGGGTAAGGGTTAGGGTTAGGGTTAGGGTTAAGTTTAGGTTTAGGGTTAGGGTTAGGGTTAGTATTAGGGATAGGTTTAGATTTAGGGTTAGGCTTAGGGTAAAGGTAAGGGTTAGGGTTAGGTTTAGGGTTAGGGTTAAGGTTAGGGTTAGGGTTAGGGTTAGGGTTGGGGAAAGGGTAAGGTTTAGGGTTAGGGTAAGGTAAGGGATAGGGTTAGGGTTAGGGTTAGGCTTAGTGTTTAGGGTTAGGGTTAGGGTTAGACTAAGGGTTAGATTTAGGGTTAGGGTAAGGGCTAGGGTTAGGGTTAGGTTAAGACTAAGGGTTAGATTTATGGTTAGGGTTAGAGTTAGGGTGAGGGCTAGGGTAAGGGTAAGTGTAAGATTTAGGGTTAAGGTTAGGATAAGGGTAAGGGTTAGGGTTAGGGTTAGGGTTAGAGTTAAGGTTAGGGTTAGTGTTAGGGTTAGGGTTAGTGTTAGGGTAAGGGTAAGGGTTAGGGTTAGGGTTAGGGTTAGGGTTAGGGTTAGGGTAAAGTTACGGTTTAGGTTTAGGGTTAGGGTTAGGGTTAGGGGTTAGGGTTATGGTTAGGGCTAGATTTAGGGTTAGGGTAAGGGTACGGTTTAGGGTTAGGTTTAGGGTTAGGGTTGGATAGGTTTGGTTTAGGGTTAGGGTTAGGGTTAGGGTTAGGGATAGGTTTGGGTTAGGGTTAGGGTTAGGGTTAGGGATACGTTTGGGTTTAGGGTTAGCGTAAGGGTTAGAGTTACGGTAAAGATTAGGGTTAGGTTTAGATTTAGGATTAGGGTAAGGGCACGGCTTATGTTTTGGGTTAAGTTTGGGATTAGGGTTAGGGTTAGGGTAAAGCTTAGGGTTAGGGTTAGGTTAGAGTAAGGGTAACTGTTAGGATTAGGGTCAGGGTTAGGGTTAGGGTTAGTGTTAGGGTTAGGGTTAGGGTTAGTGTTAGGGTTAGTGTTTGCTTTAGGGTTAGGGTTACGGTAAGGGTAAGGGTTAGGGTTAGGGTTAGGTTTAGGGTAAGGGTAAGGGTTAGGATTAATGTTAGGATTAGGGTTAGGGTTAGGGTAAGGGTTAGAGTTAGGGTTGGGGTTAAGTTTAGGGTTAGTGTTAGGGTTAGGCTTAGGGTAAGGGTTATGGTTAGGGTTAGGGTTAGGGTTAGGGTTAAGGTTATGGTTAGTGTTAGGGTTAGGCTAAGTGTTAGGGTTAGTTTTAGGGTAAGGGTTGGGGTCAGGGTTACGGTTAGTGTTAGGGTAAATTTTAGGGTTAGGGTAAGGGTTAGGGTTAGGGTTAGGATTAGGGTTAGCATTAAGCTTAGGGTTAGGGTTAGGGTTGGGGTTAGGGTAATGGTTAGGGTTAGGTTTAGGGTTAGGCTTAGGATAAGGGTTAGGTTTAGGGTTAGGGTAAGGGTAAGGGTTAGGATTAGGGTTAGGTTTAAGTTTAGTGTTAGGTTTAGGGTTAGGGTTAGGATTAGGTTTAGGGTTAGGCTTAGGGTAAGGATTAGTGCTAGGGTTAGGGTTGGGGTTAGGTTTAGGGTTAATGTAAGGGTAAGGGTTAGGGTTAGGGTTAGGGTTAGGGTTAGGCTTAGGGTACGGACTAGTGTTAGGGTTAGGGTTGGGGTTAGGTTCAGTGTTAATGTAAGGGTAAGGGTAAGTGTAAGGTTTAGGGTTAAGGTTAGGATAAGGGTAAGGTTTAGGGTTAGATTTAGGTTTAGGGTAAGGGTTAGGTTAGAGGTTAAGGTTAGGGTAAGAGTAAGGGTTAGGGTTAGGTTTAGGGTTGGGGTTCGGGTTAGGGTGAGGGTGAGGGTAAGGGTAAGGGTTACGTTTTGGGTTAGGTTTAGAGTAAGGGTTAGGTATAGGGTTAGGGTTAGGGTGAGCGTTAGGGTATGGGTTAGGTTTAGGGCTTAGGGATTAGGGTTAGGGTTAGGGTAAGTGTTAGGGTTAGAGTTAGGGTTAGGGTTAGGGTAAGAGATAGGGTTAGGCATAGGTTTGGGGTTAGGGTTAGGGTAAGTTTTAGGGTTAGGGAAAGGTTAGGGTTAGGGTTAGGGTTAGGGTAAGTGTAACTGTTAGAAGTAGGGTTAGGGTTAGTGTTAGGGTTAGGGTAAGGGTAAGGGTTAGGGTTAGGCTTAGGGTTAGTGTTAGGGTTAGTGTTAGGTTTACGGTTAGGATTAGGGTAAGGGTAAGGTTTAGGGTTAGGGTTAGAGTAAGTGTAAGGCTTAGGATTAATGTTAGGGTTAGGTTTAGGGTTAGGGTTAGTGTTAGGTTTAGGGTTAGGGTTAGGGTTATACTAAGGGTAAGGGTGAGGGTTAGGGTTAGTGTTAGGGTTAGGGTTAGGGAAAGTGTTAGGGTTAGGGTTAGGGTTAGAGTTTGGGTTAGGGTAAGGATTAAGCTTAGGGTTAGGGTATGGGTTAGGGTTAGAGTTAGGGTTAAGGTTACGGTTAGGGTAAGGATTAGGTTTCGGGTTAGGGTTTGGGTTAGCATTAAGGTTAGGGTTAGGTTAAGGGTAAGGGTTAGATTAGGGTTAGGGTTAAGTTTAGGGTTAGGGGTTAGAGTTAGGGTTAGGGTTAGGGTTAGGGTTAGGTATAGAGTTAGGGTAAGGGTAAGGGTTAGGGTTACATTTAGGTTTAGGGTTAAGGTTAGGGTTAGGGTTAGGGTTAGGGTTAGGGTAAGCATTATTGTTAGAGTTATGGTTAGGGTTAGGGGTAGGGGTGAGACTTAGGGTTAGGGTTATTGTTAGGGTAAGGGTAAGGGTTAGGGTTAGGGTTAGGGTTAGGGTAAGGGTAACGGTTAGGTTTAGGGTTAGGGTTAGGGTTAGGGTTCAGGTAAGGGTAAGGGTTAGGGTTAGGTTTAGGGTTAGGGTTAGGGTTAGGGTTATGTTACGGTTATGGTAAGGATTAGGGTTAGGGTGAGGGTTAGGGTTAGGGTTAGGGTTAGGGTTAAGGTAAGGTTAAGGGTTAGGGTTAGGGTTTAGTGTTAGGGTTAGTGTTAGGTTTAGGGTTAAGGTTAGAGTAATGGTAAGGGTTAGGGTTAGGGTGAGGGTTAGGGTAAGGGTAAGGGTTAGGGTTAGTGTTAGTGTTAGGGTTATTGTTCAGGTAAGGGTAAGGGTTTGGGTTAGGTTTAGGGTTAGGGTTAGGTTTAGGGTTAAGTTTAGGCTTAGGGAAACAGTTAGGGTTAGGGTTAGGGTTAGGGTTAGGGTAAGGATTAGGGTTAGATTTAGGGTTAGCATTAAGTTTAGGGTTAGGATTAGGGTAAGAGTAAGGGTTAGGTTTAGGGTTAGGGTTAGGGTAAGGGTAAGGGTTAGAGTTAGGGTTAGGGTTAGGTTAAGGGTAAGGGTTAGGGTTAGGGTTAGTGTAGGGTTAGGGTTAGTGATAGGGTTAGGTTTAGGGTTAGGTTTAGGGTAAGGGTAATGGTTTGGGTTAGGTTTAGGCTAAGGGTTAGTGTTAGGGGAAGGGTTAGTGTTAGGGTTAGGGTTAGGGTGAGGTTTAGGGTTAGGGTTAGGGTTAGGTTTAGGGTAAGGGTTAGGGTTAGGGTTAGTGTTAGGTTCAGGGTTAAGTTTAGGGTTAGGTTTAGGGTAACGGTAAGTGTTAGGGTTAGGGTTAGGATTCAGGGTTAGGGCTGGGGTTAGGTTTATGCTAAGGGTTAGGTATAATTTTCGGGTTATTTTTGTGGTTAGGGTTAAGGAAAGAGTAAGGGTTAGGGTTAGGGTTAGGGTTATGGTTAGTGTAAGGGTTAGGGTTAGGGTTAGGGTTAAGGTTAGGGTTAGGGTTAGGGTTATGGTTAGGGTTAGTGTAAGGGGTAGGGTTAGGGTTAGGGTTAAGGTTAGGGTTAGGGTTAGGGTTAGGGTTAGGCTAAGGGTTAGGGTTAGGGTTAGGGTATGGGTTAGGGTTACATTTAGGGTTAGGGTTAGATGTAGCGTTAGGGTTAGGGTAAGGGTAAGGGTTAGGGGTAGGGTTAGGGTTAGAGTAAGGGTTAGGGTTAGGGGTTAGGGTTAGGGTTAGGGTTTGGGTAAAAGTTAAGGTTAGGGTTAGGGTAAGGGTAAGCCTTATGGTTAGGTTAGAGTTAGGTTTAGGTTTGGGGTTAGTTTAAGTTTTAGGGTAAGTGTAAGGGTTAGGGTTAGGGTTAGGCTTAGGTTTAAGTTTAGGCTTAGGGTAAGGGGAATTGTTAGGGTTTGGGTTAGGGTTAGTGTTAAGGTTAGGGTTAGGGTTAGGGTTGGGGATCGGGTTAGGGTTAAGGGTAAGTGTAAGGGTTAGGTTTAGTGTTAGCGTTAGGTTTAAGGTTAGGGTTGGGGTAAGGGTAACGGTCAGGGTTAGGATTTTGTTTAGGGTAAATGTTAGGGTTAGGGTTGGGGTTATGGTTAGGGATAGGGTAAGGATTAGGGTTAGGGTTTGTGTAAGGATTAGGTTTAAGTTTAGGGTTAGGGTAAGGGTTAAGGTTAGGGTTAGGTTTAGGGTTAGGGTAAGTGTAAGGGTTAGGGTTAGGGTTAGGTTTAGGGTTAGGGTTAGGTTAAGCGTTAGGGTTAGGTTTAGTGTTAGGTTTAGGGTTAAGCTTAGCGTTAGGGTTAGGGTAAGGGTAAGGGTTAGGGTTAGGGTTATGTTAAGGGTAAGGTTTAGGGTTAGGGTTAGGGTTAGGGTTAGGGTTAGGGTTAGGTATAGGGTTAGGGTAAGGGTAAGGGTTATGGTTCGGTTTAGGGTTAGGGTTAAGGTTAGGGTTAGGTTTAGGGTTAGGGTTAGGGTAAGGGTAAGGGTTAGGTTTAGGGTTAGGGTTAGGCTAAGGGTAAGAGTTAAGGTTAGGGTTAGTGTAGGGTTAGGGTTAGGCTTAGGGTTAAGGTTAGGGGTAGGTTAAGGTTTAGGTATAGGGTTAGGGATAGGGTTAGGGTAAAAGTTAGGGTTAGGGTTAGGGTAAGGGTAAGCCTTATGGTTAGGTTAGGGTTAGGTTTAGGTTTGGGGTTAGTTTAAGTTTTAGGGTAAGTATAAGGGTTAGGGTTAGGGTTAGGCTTAGGTTTAAGTTTAGGCTTAGGGTAAGGGGAATTGTTAGGGTTTGGGTTAGGGTTAGTGTTAAGGTTAGGGTTAGGGTTAGGGTTGGGGTAGGGTTAGGGTTAAGGGTAAGTGTAAGGGTTAGGTTTAGTGTTAGCGTTAGGTTTAAGGTTAGGGTTGGGGTAAGGGTAAGGGTCAGGGTTAGGGTTTTGTTTAGGGTAAATGTTAGGGTTAGGGTTAGGGTTATGGTTAGGGAGAGGGTAAGGATTAGGGTTAGGGTTTGTGTAAGGATTAGGTTTAGGTTTAGGGTTAGGGTAAGGGTTAAGGTTAGGGTTAGGTTTAGGGTTAGGGTAAGTGTAAGGGTTAGGGTTAGGGTTAGGTTTAGGTTTAGGGTTAGGTTAAGCGTTAGGGTTAGGTTTAGTGTTAGGTTTAGGGTTAAGCTTAGCGTTAGGGTTAGGGTAAGGGTAAGGGTTAGGGTTAGGGTTAGGGTTAGGTATAGGGTTAGGGTTAGGGTAAGGGTAAGGGTTATGGTTCGGTTTAGGGTTAGGGTTAAGGTTAGGGTTAGGTTTAGGGTTAGGGTTAGGGTAAGGGTAAGGGTTAGGTTTAGGGTTAGGGTTAGGGTAAGGGTAAGGGATAAGGTTAGGGTTAGTGTAGGGTTAGGGTTAGGCTTAGGGTTAAGGTTAGGGGTAGGTTAAGGTTTAGGTATAGGGTTAGGGTTAGGGTTAGGGTTAGGTTTAGGGTTAGGTTTAGGGTAAGGGTAAGGTTTAGGGTTAGGTATAGGCTCAGGGTTAGGGTTAGGGCAAGGGTTAGTGTTAGGATTAGGGTTAGGGTTAGGTTTAGGGTTAGGGTTAGGGTAAGGGTAAGGTTTAAGTTTAGATTTAGGTTCAGGGTTAGGATTAGGATAAGGGTTAGGGTTAGGTTTAGTGTTAGGGTTCAGGGTTAGGGCTAGGGTTAGGTTTAGGCTAAGGGTTAGGTTTAGTTTTAGGGTTATTTTTGTGGTTAGGGTTAGGATAACAGTAAGGGTAAGGGTAAGGGTTAGGGTTAGGGTTAGTGTAGGGTTAGGGTTAGGGTTAGGCTTAGGGTTAAGGTTAGGGTTAGGTTAAGGTTTAGGGATAGGGTTAGGGTTAGGGTTAGGTTTAGGGTTAGGGTTAGGGTTAAGGTTAGGGGTAGGGTTAGGTTTAGGTTATGGCAAGGTTTAGGGTTAGGGTTAGGGTTAGGTTTGGGGTTAGGGTTAGGGTAAGAGTAAGGGTTATGGTTAGGGTTAGGGTAAGGGTTAGGGTTAGGGTTAGGGTTAGGGATATGTTTGGGGTTAGGGTTAGGGTAAGGGTAAGGGTTAGTGTTAAGGTTAGGGTTAGGATGAGGGTAAGGGTTAGGGTTAGGGTAAGGGTAATGGTTAGCGTTAAGGTTAGCGTTAGGGATAGGTTATGGTTAGGGTAAGGATTAGGGTTATGGTAAGGGTTACGGTTAGGTTTAGGGTAAGGGGTAGGTTAAGGGTTAGGGTTAGGGTAAGGGTAAGGGTTAGGGTTAGGGTTAGGGTAAGGGTTAGGGTTAGGGTTAGTGTTAGGTTTAGGTTTAGGGTTAGGGTTAGGGTTAGGGTTAAGTTTAGGGTAAGGGTAAGGTTTAGGGATAGGGTTAGGGTTAGGTTTGGGGTTAGGGTTAGGGTAAGAGTAAGGGTTAGGGTTAGGGTTAGGGTTAGTAACGGTTAGGGTTAGGGTTAGGGATAGGTTAGGTTTGGATTTAGGGTTATGGTAAGGTTAGGTTTAGGGTTAGGGTTAGGGTTAGGTTTAGGGTTAGGGTTAGGGTTAGGGTAAGGGTAACGGTTAGGGTTAAGGTTAGGGTTAGGTTTATGTTTAGGGTTAGGGTTAGGGTTAGGGTTAGAGTAAGGGTAAGGTTTAGGGTTAGGGTTAGGGTTAGGTTTGGGGTTAGGGTCAGGGTAAGATTAAGGGTTAGGGTTAGGGTTAGGGTTAGTAACGGTTAGGGTTAGGGTTAGGGATAGGGTTAGGTTTGGAGTTAGGGTTATGGTAAGGGTAGGGTTAGGGTTAGGGTTAGGGTTAGGTTTAGGGTTAGGGTTAGGGTTAGGGTTAGGGTAAGGGTAACGGTTAGGGTTAAGGTTAGGTTTAGGTTTAGGTTTAGGGTTATTGTAAGGATTATGGTTAGGCTAAGGGTTAGGATTAGAGTTACTGTTAGGGTTAGGTTAAGGGTTAGGGTTAGGGTAAGGGTAAGGTTAGGGTTACGTTTAGGGTTGGGGTTAGGGTTAGCCTTAGGGTGAGGGTAAGGGTTAGGGTTAGGGTTGGGGTTAGGGTAAGGGTTACGGTAAGGGTTAGGGTGACGGTGAGCTTTAAGGTATGGATAAGGGTTAGGGGTTAAGGTTAGGGTTAGGGTTAAGGTTAGGGTTAGGGTTAGGTTTAGGGTAAGGGTTAGGGTTAGGCTTAGGCTTAGGGTAAGTCTAAGTGTTAGACTTAGGATTAGGTTTAGGGTAAAGTTTAGGGTTAGGGTTAGGGTGAGCGTTAGGGTTAGGGTTAGGGTTAGGGTTAGGGATTAGTGTTAGTGTTAGGGTTAGGGTAAGGGTTAGGGTTACGGTTAGGGTTAGGGAAGGGTTAGGGTTAGGTTTAGGGTAAGAGTAAGGATTAGAGTTAGGGTTAGTGTAAGGGTTAGGATTAGGGTTAGTATTAAGGTAAGATTAAGGGTTAGAGATAGGGTTAGGGTTAGGTTAGGGTTAGGGTTAGGTTGAAGGTTACAGTTAGGGTAAGGGTAAGGGTTAGGTTTAGGGTTAGAGTTAGCCTAAAGTTTAGGGTTAGGGTTAGGGTTAGGTTAAGGGTAAGGGTTAGGGTTAGGGTTAGGGTTAGGTTTACGGTTAAGGATAGGGTTAGGGTTAGGTTTAAGGTAAGGGTTAGGGTTAGGGTTATGGTTAGGTTTATGTTTAGGGTTAGGGTCAGGGTAAGGGTAAGTGTTAGGGTTAGGGTTAGGTTCAGGGTTAGGTTTAGGTTAAGGGTTAGCGTTAGGGTTAGTGTTAGGTTTAGGGTTAGGTTTAGGTTTAGGGTTACTGTAAGGGTAAGTGTTAGGGTTAGGGTTAGGTTTAGGGGTTAGGGTTAGGGTTAAGGTTAGGGTTAGGGTTAGGGTTAGAGTAAGGGTAAGGGTGAGGGTTAGGGTTAGGGTTAGGGTTAGGGTTAGGTTTAGGGTTAAGGTTAGGGTTAGGGAAAGGGTTAGGGTTAGGGTTAGGGTCAGGGTTAGGTTAAGCATTAAGGTTAGGGTTAGGGATAGGTAAGGGTATGGGTTAGGGTTAGGATTAGGGTTAGTTTTAGGGTTAAGTTTACAGTAATGGTAAGGGTGAGATTTAGGGTTAGGATTAGGGTTATGTTTAGGGTTAAAGTTAGGGTTAGGGAAAGGGCTGGGGTTAGGGTTAGGATTAGGGTTACTGTAAGCATTAGGGTTTGGGTAAGCGTAAGGGTTAGGTTTAGGGTTAGGGTTAGGGTTAGCATTAAGTTTAGGGTTAGGGTTAGGGTAAGGGTAAGGTTTAAGTTTATGGTTAGGGTTAGGGTTAAGGTTACTTTTCGGATTATGGTTAGCATTAAGGTTAGGATTCGGGTTAGGTTAAGGGTAAGGGTTAGATTTAGGGTTAGGGTTAGGGTTAGGGTTAGGGGTTAGTTTTAGGGTTAGGGTTAGTGTTAGGTATAGGATTAGGGTAAGGGTAAGGGTTATGGTTAGGGTAAGTGTTAGGGTTAGGGTTAGGGTAAGAGTAAGGGGTAGGGTTAGGGTTAGGGTTAGGTTAAGTGTTAGGGTTAGGGTTAGGGATAGGGTTAGGTTTGGGTTTAGGGTTATGGTAAGGGTAAGGGTTAGGGTTAGGGTGAAGTTAGGGTTAGGGTTAGGGTAAGGGAAAGCGTTAGGGTTAAAGTTAGGTTTAGGATTAGGTTTAGGGTTAGGGTAAGGATTATGGTTAGGTTAAGGGTTAGGATTAGGGTTAATGTTAGGGTCAGGTTAAGGGTTAGGGTAAGGGTAAGGGTTAGGGTTAGGGTTAGGGTTGGGTTAGGTTAGGATATGGGTGAGGGTAAGTGTAAGTGTTAGGTTTAGGGTTAGGGTTAGGGTAAGGGTTAGGGTAAGGGTTAGGGTGAGGGAGAGCGTTAGGTTATGGGTTAGGGTGAGGGTTAATGTTAGGGTTAGGTTAAGGGTTAGTGTTAGGGTTAGGGTTAGGGTAAGGGTTAGGGTTAGGTTTAGGGTTAGGGTAAGGAAAGGGTTAGAGTTAGGATTAGGGTTACTGTAAGGGTTAAGGTTAGGGTTAGGGTTAGGGTGAGCGTTAGGGTTAGGGTTAGGGTTAGTGGTTAGGGTCAGTGTTAGGGTTAGGGTAAGGGGTAGGGTTAGGGTTAGGGTAAGGGTTAGGGTTAGGGTTATTGTAATGCTAAGGGTTAGACTTAGGGTTAGGGTAAGTTTTAGGATTAGGGTTAGGGTTAGGGTAAGACTAAGGGTTAGAGTTAGGGTTAAGGTTAAGTTTAGGGTTAGGGGTTAGGGTTAGGGTAAGGGTAAGGTTTAGGTTTAGGTTTAAGGTTAGGGTAAGGGTAAGGGTCAGGGTTAGGTTTATGGTTAGAGTTAGGGTTATGGTTAGGGTTAGTGTTAGGGTTACGGTAAGGGTAAGGGTTAGGGTTATTGTTAGGGTTAGGGTTTGTTTAAGGGTTAGGGTTAGGGATTAGGATTAGGGTTAGGGTAAGGTTTAGGGTAAGGGTTAGGTTTAGGGTTAGGGTTAGGGTAAAATTTAGGGTTAGGGTTAGGATAAGGGTAAGTGTTAGTGTTAGGGTTAGGGTTAGGGTTAGGTTTAGGGTAAGCGTAAGCCTTAGGGTTAGGGTTAGGATTGGGTTTCGGGTTGGGGTTAAGTTTAAGGTTAGGGTTAGGGTAAGGGTAAGGGTTAGGGTTATTGTTAGGGTTAGGGATTGTTTAAGGGTTACGGTTAGGGATTAGGGTTAGGGTTAGGGTTAGGTTTAGGGTAAGCGTAAGCCTTAGGGTTAGGGTTAGGATTGGGTTTCGGGTTGGGGTTAAGTTTAAGGTTAGGGTTAGGGTAAGGGTAAGGGTTAGGGTTAGGGTTAGGGTTAGGTTTAAGGTTAGAGTTAGTGTAAGGGAAAGTGTTAGGGTTAGGTTTAGGGTTACCGTAAATGTTATTGTTAGGGTTAGGGTTAGGGTTAGGGTTAGATTTAAGTTTAGAGTTAGTGTAAGGGAAAATGTTAGGGTTAGGTTTAGGGTTACCGTAAATGTTATTGTTAGGGTTAGGGTTAGGGTAAGGGTTAGGGTAAAGGTTAGAGTTAGGGTTAGGTTTAGGGTTAGGGTTAGGGTAAGGGTAAGGGTTAGGGTTAGGGTTAGGTTCAGCGTTAGGGTTATTGTAAGGGTTAGGGTTAGGGTTAGTGTTAGGTTTACGGTTAAGTTTAGGGTTAGGATTAGGTTAAGTGTAAGGTTTAGGGTTAGTGTTAGTGGTAGGGTTTAGGGTTAGAGTTATGTTTAGGTTTAGGGTTAGGTTTAGGGTAAGGTTTAGGGTTAGGGTTAGGGGTTAGGGTTAGGTTTAGGGTTAGGGTAATGGTAAGGTTTAGGGTGAGGGTTAGAGTTTGGTTTGGGGTTAGGGTTAGGGTAAGGGTAAGTGTTAGTTTAGGGTTAGGGTTAGGGTAATGGTAATGGTTAGGGTCGGTGTTAGGGTTACAGTTAAGTTTAGGGTTAGGGTTAGGATTAGGCAAAGGGTTATGGTTATGGTTAGGGTTAGGGTTAGGGTTAGAGTTAGGGTCAGGGTTAGGTTAAGGGTAACGAATACCGTTAGGGTTTGGGTTAGGTTTAGGGTGAAAGTTAGGGTTAGGCTTAGGTTTAGGGTAAGGGTAAGCTTTAGGGTTAGGGTTATGGTTAGGTTTAGGGTTGGGGTTAAGGTTACGGTGAGGGTTAGGTAAAGGTTAAGGGTTAGGGTTAGGGTTAGGGTTAGGGTTAGGTTTAAGGGTAGGGTTAGGATAAGGGTAAGGGTTAGGGTTAGGGTTAGGGTTAGGGTTAGGTTTAGGATAAGGGTAAGGGTTAGGGTTAGGGTTAGGGTTAGGTTTAAGGTTAGGGTTACGGTAAGGGTAAGGGTAAGGGTTAGGTTTACGGTTAGGGTTAGGATAAAGGTTAGGGTTAGGGTTAGGGTTAGGTTTAGGGTAAGTGTAAGGGTAAGGGTTAGGGTTAGGGTTAGGTTTAAGGTTAGGGTTAGGGTAAGTGTAAGGGTTAGGGTTAGGGTTAGCGTAAAGTTAGGGTTAGGGTAAGTGTTAGGGTTAGGGTTAGGATAAGGGTAAGGGCTAGGGTAGGGTTAGGGTTAGGATAAGTGTTCGCTTTAGTATTGGGGTTAAGATTAGGGTTAGGGTTAGGGTTAGGTTTAGTGGTAGGTTAAGGGTTAGGGTTAGGTTAAGGTTAAGGGTTAGGGTTAGCTTTAGGGTTGGGGTTAGGGTTAGGGTAAGGGTTAGGGTAAGGGTAAGGGTTAGGGTTAGGGTAATGGTTAGAGTTAGGATTAGGGTTAGGTTAAGGCTAAGGGTTAGAGTTAGGGTTAGGGTTAGGGTAAGGCTAAGGGTTAGAGTTAGGGTTAGGGTTAGAGTAAGGGTTAGGGTTAGGGTTAGGGTTAGGGTTAGGGTAAGGGTTAGGGTTAGGGTTAGGGTAAGGCTAAGGTTTAGAGTTAGGGTTAGGATAAGGGTTAGGGCTAGGGTTATGCTAAGACTAAGGGTTAGAATTAGGGATAAGGTTAGGGTTAAGGATAGTGTTAGTGTTAGGGTTAGGGGTACAGTTAGGGTAAGGGTTAGGGTTAGGGTTAGGGTTAGGGTTAAGTTTAGGGTCAGGGTTAGGGTTAGGGTAAGGGTTATTGTTAGGTTTAGGGTAACAGTTCGGTTAGGGTTAGGGTTAGAGGTAGGGTTATGGTTAGGGTAAGGGTTAAGGTTAGGGTTAGGGTTAGTGTTAGGGTTAGGGTAAAAGTTAGGGTTAGGGTTAGATTTAGGTTTAGGGTTAGGGTTAGAGTTAAGGTTAGGGTAAGGGTTAGGGTTAGGGTTAGGGTTAGGGTTAGGGTAAGGGTATGGGTTAGGGTTAGGGTTAGGTTCAGGGATAGGGTTAGGGTAAGGGTTAGATTTAGGGTTAGTGTTACGTTTAGGGTTAAGGTTAGGGTTTGGGTTAGGGTTAGATTTACGGTAAGGGTAAGGTTTAGGGTTAGGGTTAGGGTTAGGTTTTGGGTTAGGGTTAGGGTAAGAGTAAGGGTTAGGTTTAGGGTTAGGGTTAGGTTAAGTGTTAGGGTTAGGGTTAGGGATAGGGTTAGGTTTGGGGTTAGGGTTATGGTAAGGGTAAGGGTTAGGGTTAGGGTTAGTTTTAGGATTAGGGTTAGGTTTAGGGTAAGGAAAGCGTTAGGGTTAAAGTTAGGTTTAGGATTAGGTTTAGGGTTAGGGTAAGGATTATGGTTAGGTTAAGGGTTAGGATTAGTGTTAATGTTAGTGTTAGGTTAGGGTAAGGGTAAGGGTTAGGGTTAGGTTTAGGTTTGGGGTTAGGTTAGGGTAAGGGTGAGGGTAAGTGTAAGGGTTTGGTTTAGGGTTAGGGTTAGGGTAAGGGTTAGGGTAAGGGTTACGGTGAGGGAGAGCGTTAGGGTATGGGTTAGGGTGAGGGGTTAGTGTTAGGGTTAGGGTAAGAATTAGGGTTAGGGTTAGGGTAAGGTTAGGGTTAGGTTTAGGGTTAGGGTAAGTCTAAGGGTTAGAGTTAGGATTAGGGTTAGGGTAAGGGTTAGGGTTAGGGCTAGGGTTAGGGTGAGCGTTAGGGTTAAGTTTAGGGTTAGTGGTTAGGTTTAGTGTTAGGGTTAGGGTAAGGTTTAGGGTTAGGGTTAGGGTAAGGGTTAGGGTTAGGGTTAGGGTAAGGCTAAGGGTTAGAGATAGGGTTAGGGTTAGGGTTGGGGTTAGGGGTTATGGTTAGGGTTAGGGTAACAGTAAGGTTTAGGTTTAGGGTTAAGGTTAGGGTAAGGGTAAGGGTTACGGTAAGGGTAAGGGTTAGGGTTATTTTTAGGGTTAGGTTTAGGGTTGGTGTGAGCTTTAAGATTAGGGTTAGGGTTAGGGTAAGTGTTAGGGTTAGGGTTAGGGTTAGGGTTAGGTTTAGAATTAGGTTTAGGGTTAGGTTTAGGGTTAGGGTTAGGTTAAGGGTAAGGTTAAGGGTTAGGGTTAGGGTTAGGGGTTAGGGTTAGGGTTAATGTAAGGGTAATGGTTAAGTTTAGTTTAAGGGTAAGGTTTAGGGTTAGGGTTAGGGTGAGTGTAAGTGTAAGGGTTAGGGTTAGGGTTAGTTTTAGGGTTATGGTTAGGGTTAGGGTACGGGTAAGTGTTAGGGTTACGGTAAGAATTGGGTTAGGGTTAGGGATAGGGTTAGGGTAAGGGTTAGGGTTAGGGTCAGTGTTAGGGTTAGGGTTAGGGTTAGGGTTAGGTTTAGGATTAGGGTTAGGGTAAGTTTAAAGGTTACGGTTAGGTTTAGGGTTGGGGTTAAGGTTAGGGTTAGGGTGAGGGTAAGGATACAGGTTGGGTTTAGGTTTAGGGTTAGGGTGAGGGTAAGGGGAATGGTTGGGTATAGGGTTAGGGTTAGGTTTAGGGTTAGGTTTAGGGTAAGGGTAAGGATAAGTTTTAGGGTTAGGTTTAGTGTTAGTTTTGGGGTTAGGGTTAGGGTAAGGGTAAGGGTTAGGATTAGGTTTAGGGTTGCTTTGGGGTTAGGATTAGGGTAAGGGTTAGGGTTAGGGTTAATGTTAGGGTTAGGGTTAGGTTTAGGGTTAGGGTAAGGGTAAGGGTTAGGTTAATGTTAGGGTTAGCGTTAGGGTTAGATTAGGGTAAGGGTAAGGGTTAGGGTTAGGGTTGGGGTTAGGTTTAGAGTTAGGGTTAGGGTTAGGTTTAGGGTTAGGTTTAGGTTAAGGTTAAGGGTTTGGGTTAGGGTTAGGGTTAGGGTAAGTTTTAGGGTTAGGGTAAGGGTTAGGGTTAGGGTTAGGGTTAATGTTAGGTTTAGGGTTAGCGTTAGGGTAGGGGTAAGGGTTAGGGTTACGGTTAGTGTTAAGTTTAGGGAAAGGGTAAGGGTTATGGTTAGGGTCAGGGTAAGGATTAGGGTTAGGTTTAGTGTTAGGGTTATTGTTAGGGCTAGGGTTAGAGTTAGGGTTAGGGTCAGGTTTAGGGTTAGGGTAATGGTAAGTGTTAGGGTTAGGTTTAGTGTTAGGTTTAGGGTTAAGGTTAGGGTTAGGGTTAGGGTTAGGGTAAGGGTTAGGGTAAGGGTTAGAGTTAGGGTTAGGTTTAGTGTTAGGGTTAGGTTAAGGGTAAGGGTTAGGGTTAGAGTTAGTGGTAGTGGTTAGGGTTAGAGTTATGGTTAGGTTTATGGTTGGGGTAGGGTAATATTTAGGGTTAGATTTAGGGTTAGGGGTTAGAGTTAGGATTAGGGTAAGGGTATGGTTTAGGGTTTCGGTTAGGGTTTGGTTTGGCGTTAGGGTTAGGGTAAGGGTAAGGGTTAGGGTTAGGTTTTGGATTAGGGTTAGGGTAAGAGTAAGGATTAGGTTTAGGGTTAGGTTAAGGGTTAGGGTTAGGGTTAGGGATAGGGTTAGGTTTGGGGTGAGCTTTGAGGTTAGGGTAAGGGTTAGGGTTAGGGTTAGGTTTATGGTTAGGGTTAGGTTTAGGGTTAGGGTTAGGGTAAGTGTATGGGTTAGGGTTAGGGTTAAGTTCAGGGATAGGGTTAGGTTAAGGGTTAGGATTAGTGTTAATGTTAGGTTTAGGGTTAAGGTTAGGGTTAGGGTTAGGGTTAGGGTTAGATTTACGGTAAGGGTAATGTTTAGGGTTAGGGTGAGTGTAAGTGTAAGGGTTAGGTTTAGGGTTAGGGTTAGGGTAAGGGTTAGGGTAAGGGTTACGGTGAGGGAGAGCGTTAGGGTATGGGTTAGGGTGAGGGGTTAGTGTTAGGGTTAGGGTAAGGATTAGGGTTAGGGTTAGGGTAAGGTTAGGGTTAGGTTTAGGTTTAGGGTAAGGCTAAGGGTTAGAGTTAGGATTAGGGTTAGGGTAAGGGTTAGGGTTAGGGTTACGGTAAGGGTAAGAATAAGGGTTAGGTTTAGGGTTAAGGTTAGGGTAAGGGTAAGGGTTAGGGTTAGGGTTAGGATTAGGGTTAGTGTTAAGTTTACGGTTACTGTTAGGATTACAGTAAGGGTAACGGTTAGGGTTATTGTTAGGGTTAGGTTTAGTGTTGGTGTGAGCTTTAAGGTTAAGGTAAGTGTTAGGGTAAGTGTTAGGGTTAGGGTGAGGGTTAGGGTTAGGTTTAGAGTTAGGGTTAGGGTTAGGTTTAGGGTTAGGGTTAGGTTAAGGGTAAGGTTAAGGGTTAGGGTTAGGGTTAGGGGTTAGGGTTAGGGTTAGGGTTAATGTAAGGGTAATGGTTAAGTTTAGGGTAAGGGTAAGGTTTAGGGTTAGGGTTAGGGTGAGTGTAAGGGTAAGGGTTTGGGTTAGGGTTAGGGTTAGGGTTAGGTTAGGGTTATGGTTAGGGTTAGGGTACGGGTAAGGGTTAGGGTTACGGTAAGAATTGGGTTAGGGTTAGGGATAGGGTTAGGGTAAGGGTTAGGGTTAGGGTCAGGGTTAGGGTTAGGGTTAGGTTTAGGATTAGGGTTAGAGTAACTTTAAAGGTTACAGTTAGGTTTAGGGTTGGGGTTAAGGTTAGGTTTAGGGTGAGGGTAAGGATACGGCTTGGGTTTAGGTTTAGGGTTAGGGTGAGGGTAAGGGGAAGGGTTGGGTATAGGGTTAGGGTTAGGGTAAGGGTTAGGGTTAGGGTTAGGGTTAGGTTTAGGGTAAGGGTAAGGATAAGTTTTAGAGTTAGGGTTAGTGTTAGGTTTGGGGTTAAGGTTAGGGTAAGGGTAAGGGTTAGGATTAGGTTTAGGGTTGCTTTGGGGTTAGGATTAGGGTAAGGGTTAGGGTTAGGGTTAATGTTAGGGTTAGGGTTAGGTTTAGGGTTAGGGTTAGGGTTAGATTACGGTAAGGGTAAGGGTTAGGGTTAGGATAAGGTTTAGGGTTAGGGTTAGGGTAAGGGTTAGGTTTAGGGTTAGGGTTAATGTTAGGTTTAGGGTTAGCGTTAGGGTAGGGGTAAGGGTTAGGGTTAGGGTTAGTGTTAGGTTTAGGGAAAGGGTAAGGGTTAGGGTTAGGGTTAGGGTAAGGATTAGGGTTAGGTTTAGTGTTAGGGTAAGGGTTAGGGCTACGGTTAGGGTTAGGGTTAGGGTTAGGGTCAGGTTTATGGTTAGGGTAATGGTAAGTGTTAGGGTTAGGTTTACTGTTAGGTTTAGGGTTAAGGTTAGGGTTAGGGTTAGGGTAAGGGTTAGGGTAAGGGTTAGAGTTAGGGTTAGGTTTAGGGTTAGGGTTAGGTTAAGGGTAAGGGTTAGGGTTAGAGTTAGTGGTAGTGGTTAGGGTTAGAGTTATGGTTAGGTTTATGGTTAGGGGTAGGGTAATGTTTAGGGTTAGGGTTAGGGTTAGGGGTTAGGGTTAGGGTTAGGGTTAGGGTAAGGGTTAGGTTAAGGGTTAGGGTTAGGGTTAGGGATAGGGTTAGGTTTGGGGTGAGCTTTGAGGTTAGGGTAAGTGTTAGGGTTAGGGTTAGGTTTATGGTTAGGCTTAGGGTTAGGGTTAGGGTTAGGGTAAGGGTATGGGTTAGGGTTAGGGTTAGGTTCAGGGATAGGGTTAGGTTAAGGGTTAGGATTAGTGTTAATGTTAGGTTTAGGGTTAAGGTTAGGTTTAGGGTTAGGGTTAGGGTTAGATTTACGGTAAGGGTAATGTTTAGGTTTAGGGTGAGTGTAAGTGTAAGGGTTAGGTTTATGGTTAGGGTTAGGGTAAGGGTTAGGGTAAGGGTTACGGTGAGGGAGAGCGTTAGGGTATGGGTTAGGGTGAGGGGTTAGTGTTAGGGTTAGGGTAAGGATTAGGGTTAGGGTTAGGGTAAGGTTAGGGTTAGGTTTAGGGTTAGGGTAAGGCTAAGGGTTAGAGTTAGTATTAGGGTTAGGGTAAGGGTTAGGGTTAGGGTTAGGGTTAGGGTGAGCGTTAGGGTTAAGTTTAGGGTTAGTGGTTAGGTTTAGTGTTAGGGTTAGGGTAAGGTTTAGGTTTAGGGTTAGGGTAAGGGTTAGGGTTAGGGTTAGGGTTAGGGTAAGGTTAAGGGTTAGAGATAGGGTTAGGATTAGGGTTAGGGTTAGGGTTAGGGGTTAGGGTTACGGTAAGGGTAAGAGTAAGGGTTAGGTTTAGGGTTAAGGTTAGGGTAAGGTTAAGGGTTAGGGTTAGGGTTAGGGTTAGTGTTAAGCTTACGGTTACTGTTAGGGTTACGGTAAGGGTAAGGGTTAGGGTTATTGTTAGGGTTAGGTTAGTGTTGGTGTGAGCTTTAAGGTTAGGGTAAGTGTTAGGGTAAGTGTTAGGGTTAGCGTTAGGGTTAGGGTTAGGGTTAGGTTTAGAGTTAGGGTTAGGGTTAGGTTTAGGTTTAGGATTAGGTTAAGGGTAAGGTTAAGGGTTAGGGTTAGGGTTAGGGGTTAGGGTTAGGGTTAGGGTTAATGTAAGGGTAATGGTTAAGTTTAGGGTAAGGGTAAGGTTTAGGGTTAGGGTTAGGGTGAGTGTAAGGGTAAGGATTAGGGTTAGGGTTAGGGTTAGGTTAGGGTTATGGTTAGGGTTAGGGTTAGGTTTAGGGTTAGGTTTAGGGTTAGGGTTAGGGTAACTTTAAAGGTTACGGTTAGGTTTAGGGTTGGGGTTAAGGTTAGGGTTAGGGTGAGGATAAGGGGAAGGGTTGGGTATAGGGTTAGGGTTAGGGTAAGGGTTAGGGTTAGGGTTAGGTTTAGGGTAAGGGTAAGGGTAAGGATAAGTTTTAGGGTTAGGGTTAGTGTTAGGATTAGGGTTAGGGTTAGGGTAAGGGTAAGGGTTGGATTAGGTTTAGGGTTGCTTTGGGGTTAGGATTAGGGTAAGGGTTAGGGTTAGGGTTAATTTTAGGGTTAGGGTTAGGGTTAGGGTTAGGGTTAGGGTTAGGGTTAGGGTAAGGGTAAGGGTTAGGTTAATGTTAGGGTTAGCGTTAGGGTTAGATTAGGGTAAGGGTAAGGGTTAGGGTTAGGATAAGGTTTAGGGTTAGGGTTAGGGTAAGGGT
>JANJXV010001415.1:32500-40000 GCA_024803745.1 Megascapheus bottae
GTAAGTGTTAGGGTTAGGGTTAGGGTTAGGTTTAGTGTTAGGGTTAGGGTTAGGGTTAGGTTTAGGGTTAGGGTTAGGGTTAGGGTTAGGGTAAGGGTTAGGGTTAGGGTTAGGGTAAGGGTAAGTGTTAGGTTTAGGGTTAGGGTTAGGGTTAGGGTTAGGGTTAGCTAATGGTAAGGGTTAGGGTTAGGGTTAGGTTTAGGGTTAGGTTTATGGTTAGGGTTAGGTTAGGGATAAGGGTTAGGTTTAGAGTTAGGGTTAGGGTTAGGTTTTGGTTTAGGGTAAGGGTAAGGGTTAGGGTTAGGGTTAGGTTTAAGTTTAGTGTTAGGGTTAGGTTTAGGGTTAGAGTAAGGGTAAGGGTAAGGGTTAGGGTTAGGGTTAGTGTAAAGGTTAGGGTTAGGGTTAGGTTTAGGCTAAGGGTTAGGTTTAGGGCTAAGGTAAGGATTAGGGTTAGGGTTAGGTTTAGGGTTAGGGTAAGGGTTAGTGTTATGGTTAGGTTTAGGTTTAGGCTAAGGGTTAGGGTTAGGGTTAAGGTAAGAATTAGGGTTAGGGTTAGGGTTAGGTTTAGGGTAAGGGTTAGTGTTATGCTTAGGTTTAGGGTAAAAGTTAGGGTTCTGGTTAGGGTTAGGGTAAGGGTAACTGTTAGGTTTAGGCTAAGGGTTAGGGTTAGGGTTAGGTTTAGGGTTAGGATTAGGGTTAGGGTAAGGGTAAGGTTTAGGGTTAGGGTTAGGGTTATGGGTTAGGGTTAGGTTTAGTGTTAAGTTTCGGTTTAGAGTTAGGGTTAGGGTAAGGTTAAGGGTGATGTTTATGTTTAATGATGGGGTTAGTTCTAGGTTTACAGTTAGGGTTAGGGTAAGGGTTAGGGTTAGGGTTAATGTTAAGGTTAGGGTTATGGTTAGGGTTAGTGTTAGGGAAAGATTAAGGTTTAGGGTAAGAGTTAGGGTTAGGTTTATTGTTAAGGTAAGGATTAGGCTTAGTGTTAGTGTGAGGGTTAAGGTTAGTGTTAGGGTTACGATTAGGCTAAGGATTAGGGTTAGGGTTAGCATTAAGGTTAGGGTTAGGGTTAGGGTTAGCATTAAGTTTAGGGTTAGGGTAAGGTTAAGGGTACGGGTTAGGTTTAGGGTTAGGTTTAGAGTTAGGGTTAGGGTTAGGTTTAGGGTTAGGGTTAGGGTAAAGGTGAGGGTTAGGGTTAGGTTTAGGGTTAAGTTTAGGGTTAGGGTTATGATAACGGTAAGGATAAGTGTTAGGGTTAGGGTTAGGGTTGGGGGTTAGGGTTAGGGTTACGGTTAGAATAAGGGTTTTGGTTAGGTTAAGGATAAGGGTAAGGTTTAGGGTTAGGGTTAGGTTCATGGTAAGGGTAAGGCTTAGGGTTAGGGTTAGTGTTAGGTTTAGGTTTAGGGTTAGAGTAAGGGTAAGGGTTAGAGTTAGGGTTAGGTTAAGGATAAGGGTTAGAGTTAATGTTAGGGTTAGGGTTAGGGTTAGGGTTATTGTAAGGGTTAGAGTTAGGGTTAGGGTTACGGTTAGGTTAAGGATGAGGGTTAGGGTTAATGTTAGGGTTAGGGTTAGGTTTAGGGTTATTGTAAGGGTAAGAGTTAGGGTTAGGGTTACGGTTAGGTTTAGAGTTAGGGTTATGATTAGGTTTAGGTTTAGGGTTAGGGTAACGTTAAGGGTTAGGGTTAGGGTTAGGGTCAGGTTTAATGTTAGGGTTAGGGTAAGGGTAAGGGTTAGGGTTAGGGGTAGGGTTAATGTTAGGGTTAGGGTTAAGGTTAAGGTAGGGGTAAGGGTTAGGGTTAGGGTCAGTGTTAGCGTTAGGGAAAGGGTAAGGGGTAAGTTTAGGGTTAGGGTTAGGGTAAGGATTAGGGTTAGGGTTAGTGTTAGGGTAAGTGTTAGGGTACGGTTAGGGTTAGGGTGAGGTTTAGGTTTAGGTTTACGGTTAGAGTAAGGGTAAGGGTTAGGATTAGGGTTAGTGTTAGGTTTAGGGTTAAGGTTAGGGTTAGGGTTAGGGTAAGGGTAAGGGTTAGGTTTAGGGTTAGGGTTAGTTGTTGGGGTTAGGTTTAGGGTTCAGGTTAGGGTTAGGGTTATAATTAGGAATAGGTTTGGGGTAAGGTTTAGGGCAAGGGTAAGGGTTAGGGTTAGGGTTAGGGTTAAGGTTACGGTTAGGGTTAGGGTTAGGGTTAGGGGTTAGCGTTAGGGTTAGGTTTTGGGTTACGTTAAGGGTTAGAGTTTCGGTTAGGGTAATGGTAGTTGTTAGGGTTAGGGTTTGGGTTAGAGTTAGGGTAAGGGTAAGGTTTATGGTTAATGTTAGGGTTGGGGTTAGGGTTAGGGTAGGTGTAAGGGCTAGGGTTAACTTTAGGGTTAGGGTTAGGTTTAGGGTAAGGGTAAGGGTAAGTCTAAAGATTACGGTTAGGGTTAGGGTTAGGGAAAGGGTAAGGGTCAGGGTTAGGTTTAGGGTTAGGGTAAGGAGTAGGGTTAGGGTTAGGGTTAGGGTTAGGGTTGGTGTGAGCTTTAAGGTTAGGGTTAGGGTTAGGGTAAGTGTTAGGGTTAGCGTTAGGGTTAGGTTTACAGTTAGGGTTAGGGTTAGGTTTAGGGTTAGGGTTAGCTTAAGGGTAAGGTTAAGGGTTAGTGTTTGGGTTAGGGGTTAGTGTTAGGGTTAGGGTTAATGTAAGAGTAATGGTTAGGTTTAGGGTAAGGATAAGGTTTAGGGTTAGGGTTAGGGTGAGGGTAAGGGTAAGGGTTAGGGTTAGGGTTAGGTATACTTTTAGTTTTAGAGTTAGTTTAAGTGTAAGGGTTAGGGTTAGGGTTAGCGTTAGAGTTAGGTTTAGGTTTATGGTTAGGGTTAGGGTAAAGGTAAGGGTTAGGGTTAAGGTTAGGGATAGGTTTAGGGTGAGGGATAGGGTTAGGGTAAGGGTTAGGGTTAGGGTCAGTGTTAGGGTTAGGTTTAGGGTTAGGTTTAGGATTAGGGTTAGGGTAAGGGTAAGGGTTAAGGTTAGGTTTACGGTTGGGGTTAAGGTTAGGGTTAGGGTGAGAGTAAGGATAAGTGTTGGGTTTAGGGTTAGGGTTAGGGGGAGGGTAAGGGTAAGGGTTGGGTATATGGTTAGGTTAAGGGTTAGGGTTAGGGTTAGGGTTAGGTTTAGGGTAAGGGTTAGGTTAAGGGGAAGGGTTAGGATTAGAGTTACGGTTGGTTTGGGGTTAGGGTTAGGGGAAGGGTTAGGTTTAGGGTTAATGTTAGAGTTAGGGTTAGGTTTAAGGTTAGGGTAAGGGTAAGGGTAAGGGTTAGGATAATGTTATGTTTGGGTTAGGGTTAGGGTAAGATTAGGGTAAGGGTAAGGGTTAGGGTTAGGGTTAGGGTTAGGTTTAGAGTTAGGGTTAGGGTTTGGTTTAGGGTTAGGTTTAGGGTAAGGTTAAGGGTTAGGGTTAGGGTTAGGGTCAGGTTTAGGGTTAGGGTTAGGGTTAGGGTAACGATTAAGGTTAGGGTTAGGGTTAATATTAGGGTTAGCGTTAGGGTTAGGGTAGGGGTAAGGGTTAGGGTTAGGTTTAGTGTTAGGGTTAGGGAAAGGGTAAGGGTTAGGGTTAGCGTTAGGGTTAGGGTAAGGATTAGGGTTAAGTTTAGTGTTAGAGTAAGGGTCAGGGCTAGGCTTAGGGTTAGGGTTAGGGTTAGGGTTAGGGTTAGGGTTAGGGCAGGGTAAGGGTTAGGTTTAGGTTAAGGGTTAGGTTTAAGGTTAGGGTTAGGGTTAGGGTTATGGTTAGGGTAAGAGTTAGGGTTAGGGTGGGCGATAGGGTTAGGGTTAGGGTTAGGTTTAGGGGTTCGGTTTAGCGTCAGGGGTTAGTTGTATTGTTACTGTTAGGGTTAGTGTTAGGGTTAGTGTAAGGGTTAGGGTTAGGGTTAATGTTAGGGTTAGGGTTAGGTTTAGGGTTATGGTAAGGGTTTTAGTAAGGGTTAGGTTTAATGTTACGGTTAGGGTTAGGGTTAGGGTTTGGGTTAGTTTAGGGTAAGGGTAAGGGTTAGGGTTAGGGTTAGGTTTAGAGTTAGGGTTAGGGCTAGGTTTAGGGTTAGGTTTAGGGTAAGGTTAAGGGTTAGGGTTAGGGTTAGGGTCAGGTTTAGGGTTGGGGTTAGGGTAAGTGTAAGGGTTAGGGTGAGAGTTAATGTTAGGGTTAGGGTTAGGGTAGTGGTAAGGGATAGGGTTAGGTTTAGTATTAGGGCTAGGGAAAGGTTAAGGGTTAGGGTTAAGGTTAGGGTATGTACTAGGGTTAGGGTTAGTGTTAGGGTAAGGTTTACGGTTATGGTTATGGTTAGGGTTAGGTTTAGGGTTAAGGTAATGGTAAGGGTTAGGTTTAGGGTTAGTGTTAGGGATAGGGTTAAGGTTAGGGTTAGGGTTATGGTAAAGGTAAGGGTTAGTGTTAGGTTTAGGGTTAGGGTAAGGGTAAGTCTTAGGGTTAGGGTTAGGGTTAGGGTTAAGGAAAGGGTAAGGGTTAGGGTTAGGTTTAGTGTTAGGGTAAGGATTAGGGTTAGGATTAGGGTTAGGGTTATGGTTAGGTTTGGTGTGAGCTTTAAGGTTAGGGTTAGGGTTAGGGTAAGGTTTAGGGTTAGGGTTAGGGTTAGGTTTAGGTTTTGGGTTAGGGTTAGGTTTAGGGTTAGGGTTAGGTTAAGGGTAAGGTTTAGGGTTACGGTTAGGGTTAGGGTTAGGGGTTACGGTTAGGGTTAAGGTAAGGGTTAGGTTTAGGTTTAGAGTAAGTGTAAGGTTTAGGGTTAGGATTAGGGTTAGGCTAAGGGTAAGGGATAGGGTTAGGGTTAGGGTTAGGTTTAGTTTTAGGGTTAGGGTAAGTGTAAGGGTTAGGGTTAGGGTTAGGTTTAGGTTTAGGGTTATGGTTAGGGTTAGGTTAAGGGTAAGGGTTAGGGTTAAGGTTAGGGATAGTGTTAGGGTTAGGGATAGGGTTAGGGTAAAAGTTAGGGTTAGGGTGAGGGTTAGCGTTATCGTTAGGGTTAGGGTTAGGTTTAGAATTAGGGTTAGGTTAAGGGTAAGGTTTAGGGTTAGGGTTAGGGTTAGTGGTTAGGGTTAGGGTTAGGGTTAAGGTAAGGGTAAGGGTTAGGTTTAGGGTAAGTGTAAGTTTTAGGGTTAGGGTTAGGATTAGGGTAAGTTTAAGGGATAGTGTTAGGGTTAGGGTTACGTTTAGTTTTAGGGTTAGGGTAAGGGTAAGGGTTATGGTTAGGGTTAGGGAAAGTGTAAGGGTTAGGGTGAAAGTTAGGGATAGTGTTTGGATTAGGGATAGGGTTAGGGTAATTGTTAGGGTTAGGGTCAGGGTTAGCGTTAGGGTTAGGGTTAGGTTTAGAATTAGGGTTAGGGTTTGGGTTAGGGTTGGGTTTATGTTTAGGGTTGGGGTTAAGGTTAGGGTTAGGGTGAGGGTAAGGGGAAAGGGTTGGGTTTAGGGTTAGAGTTAGGGTGAGATTAAGGGTAAGGGTTGGGTATAGGGTAAGGGTTAGGGTTAGGGTTAGGTTGAGGGTTATGCTTAGGGTTAGTGGTTAGTGTTAGGGTTAGGGTTAGGGTTAGGTTTAGGGTTAGGGCAGGGTAAGGGTAAGGGTTAGGTTTAGGTTAAGGGTTAGGTTTAAGGTTAGGGTTAGGGTTAGGGTTATGGTTAGGGTAAGAGTTAGGGTTAGGGTGGGCGATAGGGTTAGGGTTAGGGTTAGGTTTAGGGGTTCGGGTTAGCGTCAGGGTTTAGTTGTAGGGTTATGGTTAGGGTTAGTGTTAGGGTTAGTGTAAGGGTTAGGGTTAGGGTTAATGTTAGGGTTATGGTTAGGTTTAGGGTTATGGTAATTGTAAAGGTAAGGGTTAGGTTTAATGTTACGGTTAGGGTTAGGGTTAGGGTTAGGGTTAGTTTAGGGTAAGGGTAAGGGTTAGGGTTAGGGTTAGGTTTAGAGTTAGGGTTAGGGCTAGGTTTAGGGTTAGGTTTAGGGTAAGGTTAAGGGTTAGGGTTAGGGTTAGGGTCAGGTTTAGGGTTGGGGTTAGGGTAAGTGTAAGGGTTAGGGTGAGAGTTAATGTTAGGGTTAGGGTTAGGGTTAGGGTTAGGGTAGTGGTAAGGGATAGGGTTAGGGTTAGTGTTACGGCTAGGGAAAGGTTAAGGGTTAGGGTTAGGGTTAGGGTATGTACTAGGGTTAGGGTTAGTGTTAGGGTAAGGTTTACGGTTATGGTTAGGGTTAGGGTTAGGTTTAGGGTTAAGGTAATGGTAAGGGTTAGGTTTAGAGTTAGTGTTAGGGATAGGGTTAAGGTTAGGGTTAGGGTTATGGTAAAGGTAAGGGTTAGTGTTAGGTTTAGGGTTAGGGTAAGGGTAAGTCTTAGGGTTAGGGTTAGGGTTAAGGAAAGGGTAAGGGTTAGGGTTAGGTTTAGTGTTAGGGTAAGGATTAGGGTTAGGATTAGGGTTAGGGTTAGGGTTAGGTTTGGTGTGAGCTTTAAGGTTAGGGTTAGGGTTAGGGTAAGGTTTAGGGTTAGGGTTAGGGTTAGGTTTAGGTTTTGGGTTAGGGTTAGGTTTAGGGTTAGGGTTAGGTTAAGGGTAAGGTTTAGGGTTAGGGTTAGGGTTAGGGTTAGGGGTTACGGTTAGGGTTAAGGTAAGGGTAAGGTTTAGGTTTAGAGTAAGTGTAAGGTTTAGGGTTAGGATTAGGGTTAGGCTAAGGGTAAGGGATAGGGTTAGGGTTAGGGTTAGGTTTAGTTTTAGGGTTAGGGTAAGGGTAAGGGT
This sequence comes from Megascapheus bottae, assembly GCA_024803745.1. NCBI lineage: Eukaryota > Metazoa > Chordata > Mammalia > Rodentia > Geomyidae > Megascapheus > Megascapheus bottae. The sequence continues at coordinate 39,227 of JANJXV010001415.1, forward strand.
TAGGGTTAAGGTTAGGGATAGTGTTAGGGTTAGGGATAGGGTTAGGGTAAGAGTTAGGGTTAGGGTGAGGGTTAGCGTTATCCTTAGGGTTAGGGTTAGGTTTAGAATTAGGGTTAGGTTAAGGGTAAGGTTTAGGGTTAGGGTTAGGGTTAGTGGTTAGGGTTAGGGTTAGGGTTAAGGTAAGGGTAAGGGTTAGGTTTAGGGTAAGTGTAAGTTTTAGGGTTAGGGTTAGGATTAGGGTAAGTTTAAGGGATAGTGTTAGGGTTAGGGTTACGTTTAGTTTTAGGGTTAGGGTAAGGGTAAGGGTTAGGGTTAGGGTTAGGGTTAGGTTTAGGTTTAGGGTTATGGTTAGGGTTAGGGTAAGTGAAAGGGTTAGGGTGAAGGTTAGGGATAGTGTTCGGATTAGGGATAGGGTTAGGGTAATTGTTAGGGTTAGGGTCAGGGTTAGCGTTAGGGTTAGTGTTAGGTTTAGAATTAGGGTTAGGGTTTGGGTTAGGGTTGGGTTTATGTTTAGGGTTGGGGTTAAGGTTAGGGTTAGGGTGAGGGTAAGGGGAAAGGGTTGGGTTTAGGGTTAGAGTTAGGGTGAGGTTAAGGGTAAGGGTTGGGTATAGGGTAAGGGTTAGGGTTAGGGTTAGGTTGAGGGTTAGGCTTAGGGTTAGTGGTTAGTGTTAGGGTTAGGGTTAGGGTTACGGTTAGGGTTAGGGCAGGGTAAGGGTAAGGGTTAGGTTTAGGTTAAGGGTTAGGTTTAAGGTTAGGGTTAGGGTTAGGGTTATG
>JANJXV010001415.1:45000-126741 GCA_024803745.1 Megascapheus bottae
GGTTAGGGTTAAGTTTAGGGTTAGGGTAAGGGTAAGGGTTAGGGTTAGGGTTAGGGTTAAGGTTAGCGTTAGGGTTAGGGTTAGGGTAGGGGTAAGGTTTAGGGTTAGGGTTATGGTTAGGGTCAGCATTAAGGTTAGGGTTAGGATTAGGGTTAGGATTAGGGTTAGGGTTAGGGTTAGGGTTAGGGTTAGGGAAAGGGTAAGGGTTAGGTTAAGGTTTAGGGTTAGGGTAAGGATTAGGGTTAGGGTTAGGGTTAATTTTAGGTTTAGGGTTAGGTTTAGGGTAAGGGTTAGGGTTAGGGATAGGGTTAGAGGTTAGGGTTAGGGTCAGGGTTGGGGTAAGGGTAAGATTTAGGGTTACAAGTAGGGTTAGGGTTTAGTGTTAGGGTTTGGGTTATGGTTAGGGTAAGGTTAACGGTTAGGCTTAGGGTTAGGGTTAGGGTAAGTGTAAGTGATAGGGTTATGGTGTTAGGTTTAGGGTTAGGTTGAGGGTAAGGGTAAGGATTAAGGTTAGGGTTAGGGTAAGGGTAAGGTTTAGGGTTTATGTTAGGGTTAGGTTTAGTGTTAGGGTTAGTGTTAGGGTAAGGGTTATGGTAAGGTTTAGGGTTAGGGTTAGGGTCAGGTTTAGAGTTAGGGTTAGGGTTAGGGTTAGGGTTAGGGTTAGGTGAAGGGTAAGGGTTAGGATTAAGGTTAGGGTTAGGGTTAGGGTTAGGGTAAGGGTAAGTCTTAGGGTTAGGGTTAGGGTTAGGGTTAGGGTTAGGGAAAGGGTAAGGGTTAGGGTTAGTTTTAGGGTTAGGGTAAGGATTAGGGTTAGGTTTAGTGTTAGGTTTAGGGTTAGGTTTGTTGTGAGCTTTTAGATTAGGGTTAGGGTTAGGGTAAGTTTTAGGGTTAGGGTTAGGGTTAGGTTTAGTGTTAGGGTTAGGATTAGGTTTAGGGTTAGGTTTAGGTTAAGGGTAAGGTTTAGGGTTAGGGTTAGGGTTAGAGTTAAGGTAAGGGTAAGGGTTAGGTTTAGGGTAAGTGTAAGGTTTAGGGTTAGGGTTAGGGTTAGGGTTAGGGTTAGGGTAAGGTTAAGGGATAAGGTTAGGTTAGGGTTAGTTTTAGTTTTAGGGTTAGGGTAAGGGTAAGGGTTCGGGTTAGGGTTAGGTTTAGGTTTAGGGTTATCGTTAGGGTAAGGGTAAGGGTTAGGGTTAAGGTTAGGAATAGTGTTAGGGTTAGGGATAGGGTTAGGGTAAGGGTTAGGGTTAGGGTCAGGGTTAGCATTAGGGTTAGGGTTAGGTTTAGAATTAGGGTTAGGGTTAGGGTTAGGTTTAGGTTTGGGGTTAATGTTAGGGTTAGGGTGAGGGTAAGGGGAGGGTTGGGTTTAGGGTTAGGGTTAGGGTGAGGTTAAGGGTAAGGTTTGGGTATAGTGTAAGGGTTAGGTTTAGAGTTAGGGTTAGGTTGAGGGTAAGGTTTAGGGTTAGGGGTTAGTGTTCGGGTTAGGGTTAGTTTTAGGTTAAGGGTAGGGGTTAGGGTTAATATTAGGGTTAGGTTTAGGGTAAGTGTAACTTTGCGGGTTAGGGTTAGGGTTAGGTTTGTGGTTAGGGTTAGGTTAAGGGTAAGTGTTAGGGTTAGGATTAGGGTTATTGTAGGTTTGGAGTTATGGTTAGCTTAGGGTAAGGGTTAGGGTTAGGGCTAGGGTTAGGTTTAGGGTTAGGTTGAGGGTTAGGGTTAGGGTAAGGGTAAGGGTTAGGGTTAAGGTTAGGGATAGGGTTAGGGATAGGGTTAGGTTAAGGGTTAGGGTTAGGGTAAGTGTTAGGTTTAGGGTTAGGGTTAGTGTTAGGGTTAGGGCAGGGTAAGGGTAAGGGTTAGGGTTAGGTTAAGGGTTATGGTTAAGGTTAGGGTTAGGGTTAGGGTAAGGGTTAGGGTTAGGTTTAGGGTTAGGGTGAGCGTTAGGGTTAGGGTTAGGGTTAGGGTTTAGGATTAGGGTTAGGGTTAGGGTTAGGGTAAGGGTTAGGGTTAGGGTTAATGTTAGTGTTAGGGTTAGCGTTACGGTTAGGGTAAGGGTTAGGGTTAGTGTTAGGGTTAGGGTGGGTGTTAGGGTTAGGGTTAGGGTTAGGTTTAGGGGTTAGGGTTAGTGTTAGGGGTTAGGGGTAGGGTTGCGGTTAGGGTTAGTGTAAGTGTTAAGTTTAGGTTTAATGTTAGGGTTAGGGTTAGGTTTAGCGTTATGGTAAGAGTAAAGGTAAGGGTTAGGTTTAATGTTAGGGTTAGGGTTAGGGATAGGGTTAGATTAGGGTAAGGGTAAAGGTTAGGGTTAGTGTTAGGGTTAGGTTTAGAGTTAGGGTTAGGGTTAGGTTTAGGGTAAGGTTAAGGGTTAGGGTTAGGGTTAGGGTCAGGTTTAGGGTTAGGGTTAGGGTAAGTGTAAGGGTTAGGGTGAGGGTTAATATTAGGTTTAGGGTTAGGGTTAGGGTAGGGGTAAGGGTTAGGGTTAGGGTTAGTGTTAGGGCTAGGGAAAAGGTAAGGGTTAGTGTTAGGTTTAGGGTAAGTACTAGGGTTAGGGTTAGAGTTAGGGTAAGGGTTAGGGCTAGGGTTAGGGTTAGGGTTAGGGTTAGGGTAATGGTAAGGGTTAAGTTTAGGGTTAGTGTTAGGGTTAGGGTTATGGTTATGGTTAAGGTTAGGGTTAGGGTTAGGGTAAGGGTAAGGTTTAGGATTAGGGTTAGGGTTAGGAGTTGGGGTTAGGTTTAGGGTTAGGGTTAGGGTAAGGGTAAGGTTTAGGGTTAGGGTTAGGGTTAGGAGTTAGGGTTAGGGTTAGGGTTAGGGTTAGGGTTAGGGGTTAGGATTCGGGTTAGGCTTAGGGTTAGAGTAAGGGTTAGGGTTAGTGTTAGGGTTAGGGAAAGGGTTAGGGTTAGAGTTAGGGTTAGGGTTAGCATTAAGGTTAGTTTTAGTGTTAGGTTAAGGGTAAGGGTTAGGGTTAGGTTTACAGTTAGGTTTACGGGAAGGTTAAGGGTTAGGGTAAGGTTGGGTTAGGGTTAGGGTGACGGTTAGTGTTAGGGTTAGGGTTAGGGAAAGGGTAAGGGTTAGGGTAAGTGTTAGGGTTAGGGTTAGGTTTAGGGTTAGCATTAAGTTTAGGGTTAGGGTAAATGTAAGGGTAAGGGTTACTGTTAGTGTTAGGGTTAGGGTTAGGTTAAGGATTAGGGTTAGGTTTAGCATTAAGGTTAGGGTTAGGGTTAGGGTTAAGGAAAGGGTAAGGGTTAGGGTAAGGGTTAGGTTTAGGGTAAGGATTAGGGTTAGGGTGAGGGTTAGAGTAAGGGTTAGGGTTAGGGTTAGGGTTAGGGTTAGCATTAAGTTTAGGGTTAGGGTAAGGGTAAGGGTAAGGGTTACTGTTAGGGTTAGGGTTAGGGTTAGGGTAAGGATTAGGCTTAGGGTTAGAGTTAGCATTAAGGTTAGGGTTAGGGTTAGGTTTAGCATTAAGTTTAGGTTTAGGGTTAGGGTTAGCATTAAGGTTAGGCTTAGGGTTATGTTAGGGGTATGGGTTAGGTTTAGGGATAGGGTTAGGGTTAGGGTTATGTTAGGGGTACGGGTTAGGTTTAGGGTTTAGGGTTAGGGTTAGGTTTAGGTTTAGGGTTAGTGTAAGGGTAAGGCTAAGGGTTAGGGTTAGGAATAGGGTTAAGGTTAGTGTTAGGGTTAGGCTAAGGGTAAGGGTTATGTTTAGGGTTAGATTTAGGCATTAAGGTTAGGGTTAGGATTATGATAAGGGTTAGAGTTAGGGTTAGGTTTAGGGTTAGTGTTAGGTTTAGAGTTAGGGTTAGGGTAAGGGTAAGGGTCAGGGTTAGGGTTAGGGTTAGGTTTAGAGTTAGGGTTAGGGTTAGGTTTAGGGTTAGGTTTAGGGTAAGTTTAAGGGTTAGGGTTAGGGTTAGGGTCAGGTTTAGGGTTAGGGTTAGGGTAAGTGTAAGGGTTAGGGTGAGGGTTAATATTAGGGTTAGGGTTAGGGTTAGGGTAGGGGTAAGGGTTAGGGTTAGGGTTAGTGTTAGGGCTAGGGAAAAGGTAAGGGTTAGTGTTAGGTTTAGGGTAAGTACTAGGGTTAGGGTTAGTGTTAGGGTAAGGGTTAGGGCTAGGGTTAGGTTTAGGGTTAGGGTTAGGGTTAGGGTTAGGGTAATGGTAAGGGTTAGGTTTAGGGTTAGTGTTAGTGTTAGGGTTATGGTTATGGTTAAGGTTAGGGTTAGGGTTAGGGTAAGGGTAAGGGTTACGGTTAGGGTTAGGGTTAGGTGTTGGGGTTAGGTTTAGTGTTAGGGTTAGGGTAAGGGTAAGGTTTAGGGTTAGGGTTAGGGTTAGGAGTTATGGTTAGGGTTAGGGTTAGGGGTTAGGATTCGGGTTAGGCTTAGGGTTAGAGTAAGGGTTAGGGTTAGTGTTAGGGTTAGGGAAAGTGTTAGGGTTAGAGTTAGGGTTAGGGTTAGCATTAAGGTTAGTTTTAGTGTTAGGTTAAGGGTAAGGGTTAGGGTTAGGTTTACGGTTAGGGTTACGGGAAGATTAAGGGTTAGGGTAAGGTTGGGTTAGGGTTAGGTTGACGGTTAGTGTTAGGGTTAGGGTTAGGGAAAGGGTAAGGGTTAGGGTAAGTGTTAGGGTTAGGGTTAGGTTTAGGGTTAGCATTAAGTTTAGGGTTAGGGTAAATGTAAGGGTAAGGGTTACTGTTAGTGTTAGGGTTAGGGTTAGGTTAAGGATTAGGGTTAGGGTTAGCATTAAGGTTAGGGTTAGGGTTAGGGTTAGGGAAAGGGTAAGGGTTAGGGTAAGGGTTAGGTTTAGGGTAAGGATTAGGGTTAGGGTGAGGGTTAGAGTAAGGGTTAGGGATAGGGTTAGGGTTAGGGTTAGCATTAAGTTTAGGGTTAGGGTAAGGGTAAGGGTAAGGGTTACTGGTAGGGTTAGGGTTAGGGTTAGGTTAAGGATTAGGCTTAGGGTTAGAGTTAGCATTAAGGTTAGGGTTAGGGTTAGGGTTAGCATTAAGTTTAGGTTAGGGTTAGGGTAAGGGTAATGGTTAGGTTTAGGGGTAGGGATAGGGTTAGGGGTTAGGGTTAGGGTTAGGGTTAGGGATAGGTTAAGGTAAGGGTAAGGGTTTGGGTTAGGGTTAGGTTTAGGGTTAAGTTTAGGGTTAGGGTTAGGGTAAGAGTAAGGGTAAGGGTTAGGGTTAGGGTTAGAGTTAGTGGTTAGGGTTAGGGTTAGGGTAAGGTTTAGGGTTAGTGTTAGGGTAAGGAGAAGTTTTAGGGTTATGTTTAGGGTGAGTGTGAGGGTAAGGGTAAAGGTTAGCGTTAGGGTTAGTGTTAGGTTTAGGGTTAGGATTAGGGTAAGGGTAAGGGTTAGGGTTAGGGTTAGGGTAAGGGTAAGGGATAGGGTTAATTTTAGGGTTACGGTTAGGTTTAGGGTTTAGGTTAGCGTTAGGGTTAGGGTTAGGGTTAGGTTTAGGGAATGGTTAAGGGTTAGGGTAAGGGTTAGGTTTAGCGTAAGGATTATTGTTAGGGTTAGGGTTAGGGTAAGGATTAGGCTTAGGGTTAGGGTTAGCATTAAGTTTAGGTTTAGGGTTAGGGTTAGCATTAAGGTTAGGCTTAGGGTTAGGGTAAGGGTAAGGGTTAGGATTAGGGTTAGCGTTAGGGTTAGGGTTAAGGTTAGGGTTAGGGTTAGGGTTAGGGTTAGGGTAAGGTTTAGGGTTAGGGTTAGGGGTTAGGGTTATGGTTACGGTTATGTTAAGGGTAAGGGTTTGGGTTAGGGTTAGGTTTAGTGTTAAAATTAGGGTGAGGGTAAATGTAGGGGTGAGGGTTAGGTTTAGGTCTAGGGTTAAGGCTAGGTTTAGAGTTAGGGTTAGAGTAAGGGTTAGGGTTAAGATTAGGGTCATGGTTAGGGTTATGGTTAGGGAAAGGGTAATGGTTAGTGAAAGGGTTAGGGTTAGGGTAATTATTTGGGTTAGGGTTAGGGTTAAGGGTTAGGTTTAGAGTTAGGGTTTGGGTTAGCATTAAGGTTAGGGTTAGTGTTAGGGTAAGGTTTAGGGTTAGGGTTAGGGTTAGGGTAAGGATTAGGATTAGGGTTAGGGTTAGCATTAAGTTTAGGTTTAGGGTTAGGGTTAGCATTAAGGTTAGGCTTAGGGTTATGTTAGGGGTACGGGTTAGGTTTAGGGATAGGGTTGGGGTTATGTTAGGGGTAAGGGTTAGGTTTAGGGGTTAGGGTTAGTTTTAGGTTTAGGTTTAGGGTTAGGGTAAGGGTAACGGTAAGTGTTAGGGTTAGGGTTAGGGTTAGGGTTAGGGTTAGGTAAGGTTAAGGGTTAGGGTTAGGGTTAGGGTTAGGTTTAGGGTTAGGTTTAGGGTTAGGATTATGATAAGGGTTAGAGTTAGGGTTAGGGTTAGGTTTAGTGTTAAGTTTAGAGTTAGGGTTAGGGTAAGGGTAAGGGTCAGGGTTAGGGTTAGGGTTAGGTTGAGAGTTAGGGTTAGGGTTAGGGTTAGGGTTCTGGTAAGGGTAAGGTTTAGAGTTAGGGTTAGGGTTAGGTTTAGAGTTAGGGTTAGGGTTAGGTTTAGGGTTAGGGTTATGTAAGGTTAAGGGTTAGGGTTAGGGTTAGGGTGAGGTTTAGGGTTAGGGTTAGGGTAAGGGTAAGGGTTAGGGTTAGGGTTAGTGTTAGGGCAAGAGTTAGGGCTAGGGTTAGGGTTAGGGTTAGGGTCAGGTTTAGGGTTAGGGTAATGGTAAGTGTTAGGGTTAGGTTTAGTGTTAGGTTTAGGGTTAAGGTTAGGGTTAGTGTTAGGGTAAGGGTAAGGGTTAGGGTTAGGGTTAGGGTTAGGTGTTGGAATTAGGGTTAGGGTTAGTATTAGGGTAAGGTTAAGGTTTAGTGTTAGGTTTAGGGTTAGGGGTTAGGGTTGGGTTAGGGTTCGGTTAGGGGTTAGGATTCGGGTTAGGGTTAGGGTAAGAGTAAGTGTTAGGGTTAGAGTTAGGGTTAGGGTTAGCATTAAGGTTAGGTTTAGTGTTAGGTTAAGGGTAAGGGTTAGGGTTAGGTTTAGGTTTAGTGTTAGGGTTACGGGAAGGGTAAGGGTTAGTGTTAGGGTAGGGCTACTTTTAGGGTTAGGGTTTGCGTAAGGGTAAGGGTTAAGGTTAGGGTTAGGGTTAAGGTTAGGTTTAGGGTTAGGGTTAGAGTTAGGGTAAGGGTTAGGGCTAGGGTTAGGGTTAGGGTTAGGGTCAGGATTAGGGTTAGGGTGAGGGTTAGGGTAAGGATAGGGTTAGGTTTAGGATTAGGGTTAGCATTAAGTTTAGGGTCAGGTTAAGGGTAAGGGTAAGGGTTACTGTTAGGGTTAGGGTTAGGGTTAGGTTAAGGATTAGGGTTAGGGTTATGGTTAGCATTAAGGTTAGGGTTAGGGTTATCATTGAGGTTAGGGTTAGGGTTAGGGTAATGGTAAGGGTTAGGTTTAGGGTTAGTGATACGGTTAGGGGTTAGGGATAGTGTTAGGGTTAGGGTTAGGTTTAGGGATAGGTCAGGGTAAGGGTAAGGGTTAGGGTTAGCGTTAGGTTAGGGTTAAGTTTAGGGTTAGTGTTAGGGTAAGGGTAAGGGTTAGGGTTAGGGTTAGGGTAAGGGTAAGTCTTAGGTTAGGGTTAGGGTTAGGGTTAGGGTTAGGATTAGGGTGAGGATTAGGGTTAGGTTTAGGGTTAGGTTTGGTGTGAGCTTTAAGTTTAGGGTTAGAGTTAGGGTAAGGTTTAGGGTTAGGTTTAGTGTTAGGTTTAGGGTTAGGGTTAGGTTAAGGGTAAGGTTTAGGTTTAGTGTTAGGGGTTAGGGTTAGGGTTATGGTTAAGGTAAGGGTAAGGTTTAGGTTTAGGGTAAGTGTAAGGTTTAGGGTTAGGATTAGGGTTAGGGTAAGTGTAAGGGATAGGGTTAGGGTTAGGGTTAGGTTTAGTTTTAGGGTTAGGGTAAGGGTAAGGGTTAGGGTTAGGGTTAGGGTTAGGTTTACGTTTAGGGTTATGGTTAGGGTTAGGATAAGGGTAAGGGTTAGGGTTAAGGTTAGGGATAGTGTTAGGGTTAGGGATAGGTTTAGGGTAAGGGTTAGGGTTAGGGTGAGGTTTAGCGTTAGGGTTAGGGTTAGGGTTAGGTTCAGAATTAGGGTTAGGGTTAGGGTTAGGGTTAGGGAAAGAGTAAGGGTTAGGGTTAAGGTTAGTGTTAGGGTTAGGGATAGGGTTAGGGTTAGGGTAAGCGTTAGGGTTAGGGTTAGGGTTATGGTTAGGGTAGGGTAAGGGTAAGCGTTAGGGTTAGGGTTAGGGTTAGGGTAAGGGTTAGGGTTAGGGTTAGGGTGAACGTTAGGGTTAGGGTTAGGGTTAGGGTTAGGGTTTAGGATTAGGGTTAGGGTTAGAGTTAGGGTAAGGGTTAGGGTTAGGGTTAATGTTAGTGTTAGGGTTAGGGTTAGGGTTAGGGTAAGGGTTAGGGTTTGCGTTAGGGTTAGGGTAGGCCTTAGGGTTAGGGTTAGGGTTAGGTTTAGGGGTTAGGGTTAGTGTTAGGGGGTAGGATTCGGATTAGTGTTAGGGTTAGGGTTAGGGTTAGGGTTAATGTTAGGGTTAGGGTTAGGGTTTAGGTTAGCATTAGGGTTAGGGTTATGGTAGGGGTATGGGTTAGGGTTAGGGTTAGGGTTAGGGAAAGGGTAAGGGTTAGGGTAAGGGTTAGGGTTAGGGTAAGTATTATTGTTAGGGTTAGGGTTAGGGTAAGGTTTAGGGTTAGGGTTAGGTTAGGGTTAGCATTAAGGTTAGGGTTAGGGTTAGGGTAAGGGTAAGGTTTAAGGTTAGGGTTAGGGTAAGGGTAAGGGTTAGGATTAGGGTTAGGGTTAGGTTTAGGGTTAGGGTAAGGGTAAGGGTTAGGATTATGGTTAGCGTTAGGGTTAGGGTTAAGGTTAGGGTTAGGGTTAGGTTTAGGATTAGGGTTATGGTAAGGGTTATGGTTAGGGTTAGTGTTAGGGTTAGGCCTAGGTTTAGGGTTAGGGTTTGGGTAAGGGTAAGGTTTAAGGTTAGGGTTAGGGTTAAGTTTAGGTTTAGGGTTAATGAAAGGGTAAGGGTTAGGGTAAGGTTTAGGGTTAGGGTTAGTGTTAGGGTATGGATTAGGGTTAGGGTGAGGGTTAGGGTAAGGGTTAGGGTTAGGGTTAGCATTAAGTTTAAGGTTAGGCTAAGGGTAAGGGTAAGGGTTAATGTTAGGGTTAGGTTTAGGGTTAGGTTGAGGATTAGGGTTAGGGTTAGGGTTAGCATTAAGGTAGGGTTAGGGTTATGGTAGGGGTATGGGTTAGGGTTAGGGTTAGGGTTAGGGAAAGGGTAAGGGTTAAGGTAAGGGTTAGGGTTAGGGTAAGGATAATTGTTAGGGTTATGGTTAGGGTAAGGGTTAGGGTTTGCGTTAGGGTTAGGGTAGGCCTTAGGGTTAGGTTAAGGGTTAGGGTTAGGGTTAGGGTAATGGTAACGGTAAGGTTTATGTTTAGGGTTAGGTTTAGGGGTTAGGGAAAGGGTTAGGGTTAGGATAAGGGTTAGGGTTAGGGTTTTGGTAAGGTTAAGATTTAGGGTTAGGGTTGAGTTTAGGGTAAGGGTAAGGGTTAGGTTTGGGTTAGTGTTAGGTTTAGGGTTAGGGTAAGGGTAAGGGTAAGGGTTAGGGTTAGGGTTATGGTTAGGGTAAGGGTTAGGGTAAGGGTAAGGTTTAGGGTTAGGGTTCGGGTTAGGTTTAGAATTAGGCTTAGAGTTAGGGTTAGGGTTAGGGTTATGGTAAGGTTAAGGGTTAGGGTTAGGGTTAGGTTTAGGGTTAGGGTTAGGGTAAGTTAGGGTAAGGTTAAGGGTTAGGATTAGGGTTAGGGTTAGGGTTAATGTTAGGGTTAGGGTTAGGCTTAAGGTTAGGGTAGGGGTGAGGGTTAGGGTTACGTTTAGGTTTAGGGTTAGGGTTAGGCTTAGGGTTAGGGTAAGTGTTAGGGTTAGGTTTAGGGTTAGCATGAAGTTTAGGATTAGGGTTAGGGTTAGGGTAACGGTAAGGTTTAGGTTTAGGGTTAGGTTTAGGGGTTAGGGAAAGGGTTAGGGTTAGGATAAGTGTTAGGGTTAGGGTTTTGGTAAGGGTAAGATTTAGGGTTAGGGTTGAGTTTAGGGTAAGGGTAAGGGTTAGGTTTGGGTTAGTGTTAGGTTTAGGGTTAGGGTTAGGGTAAGGGTAAGGGTTAGGGTTAGGGTTATGGTTAGGGTAAGGGTTAGGGTAAGGGTAAGGTTTAGGGTTAGGGTTCGGGTTAGGTTTAGAATTAGGGTTAGAGTTAGGGTTAGGGTTAGGGTTATGGTAAGGTTAAGGGTTAGGGTTAGGGTTAGGTTTAGGGTTAGGGTTAGGGTAAGTTAGGGTAAGGTTAAGGGTTAGGATTAGGGTTAGGGTTAGGGTTAATGTTAGGGTTAGGGTTAGGCTTAAGGTTAGGGTAGGGGTGAGGGTTAGGGTTACGTTTAGGTTTAGGGTTAGGGTTAGGCTTAGGGTTAGGGTAAGTGTTAGGGTTAGGTTTAGGGTTAGCATGAAGTTTAGGATTAGGGTTAGGGTTAGGGTAACGGTAAGGTTTAGGTTTAGGGTTAGGTTTAGGGGTTAGGGAAAGGGTTAGGGTTAGGATAAGGGTTAGGGTTAGGGTTTTGGTAAGGGTAAGATTTAGGGTTAGGGTTGATTTTAGGGTAAGGGTAAGGGTTAGGTTTGGGTTAGTGTTAGGTTTAGGGTTAGGGTTAGGGTAAGGGTAAGGGTTAGGGTTAGGGTTATGGTTAGGGTAAGGGTTAGGGTAAGGGTAAGGTTTAGGGTTAGGGTTCGGGTTAGGTTTAGAATTAGGGTTAGAGTTAGGGTTAGGGTTAGGGTTATGGTAAGGTTAAGGGTTAGGGTTAGGGTTAGGGTTAGGTTTAGGGTTAGGGTTAGGGTAAGTTAGTGTAAGGTTAAGGGTTAGGATTAGGGTTAGGGTTAGGGTTAATGTTAAGGTTAGGGTTAGGCTTAAGGTTAGGGTAGGGGTGAGGGTTAGGGTTACGTTTAGGTTTAGGGTTAGGGTTAGGCTTAGGGTTAGGGTAAGTGTTAGGGTTAGGTTTAGGGTTAGCATGAAGTTTAGGATTAGGGTTAGGGTTAGGGTAACGGTAAGGTTTAGGTTTAGGGTTAGGTTTAGGGGTTAGGGAAAGGGTTAGGGTTAGGATAAGTGTTAGGGTTAGGGTTTTGGTAAGGGTAAGATTTAGGGTTAGGGTTGAGTTTAGGGTAAGGGTAAGGGTTAGGTTTGGGTTAGTGTTAGGTTTAGGGTTAGGGTTAGGGTAAGGGTAAGGGTTAGGGTTAGGGTTATGGTTAGGGTAAGGGTTAGGGTAAGGGTAAGGTTTAGGGTTAGGGTTCGGGTTAGGTTTAGAATTAGGGTTAGAGTTAGGGTTAGGGTTAGGGTTATGGTAAGGTTAAGGGTTAGGGTTAGGTTTAGGTTTAGGGTTAGGGTTAGGGTAAGTTAGGGTAAGGTTAAGGGTTAGGATTAGGGTTAGGGTTAGGGTTAATGTTAGGGTTAGGGTTAGGCTTAAGGTTAGGGTAGGGGTGAGGGTTAGGGTTACGTTTAGGTTTAGGGTTAGGGTTAGGCTTAGGGTTAGGGTAAGTGTTAGGGTTAGGTTTAGGGTTAGCATGAAGTTTAGGATTAGGGTTAGGGTTAGGGTAACGGTAAGGTTTAGGTTTAGGGTTAGTGTTAGGGTTAGGCCTAGGTTTAGCGTTAGGGTTTGGGTAAGGGTAAGGGTTAGGGTTAGGGTTAGGGTTAAGGTTAGGTTTAGCGTTAGGGAAAGGGTAAGGGTTAGGGTAAGGGTTAGGGTTAGGGTTAGTGTTAGAGTATGGGTTAGGGTTAGGGTGAGGGTTAGGGTAAGGGTTAGGGTTAGGTTTAGCATTAAGTTTAGGGTTAGTATAAGTGTAAGGGTAAGGCTTAGTGTTAGGGTTAGGGTTAGGTTTAGGTTGAGGATTAGGGATAGGGTTAGGGTTAGCATTAAGGTAGGGTTAGGGTTAGGGTTAGCATTAAGTTTAGGGTTAGGGTTAGGGTTAGCATTAAGGTTAGGGTTAGGGTTAGGTTAAGTGTACGGGTTAGGTTTAGGGTTAGGTTTAGTGTTAGGGGGTAGGGTTAGAGTTAGGGTTAGGGTAATGGTAACGGTAAGGGTTATGTTTAGGGTTAGGTTTAGGGGTTAGGGATAGTGTTAGGGTTAGGATAAGTGTTAGGGTTAGGGTAAGGGTAAGGTTTAGGGTTAGGGTTGAGGTTAGGGTAATGGTAAGTGTTAGGTTTGGTTAGTGTTAGGTTTAGGGTTAGGGTTAGGGTAAGGTAAGGGTTAGGTTTAGGGTTATGGTTAGGGTTAGGGTTAGGGTAAGAGTAAGGGTTAGGGTTAGGGCTATGGTTAGGGTTAGGGTTAGGGTAAGGGTAAGGGTTAGGGTTAGGGTTAGGGTTAGGTTTAGAATTAGGTTTAGGTTTAGGTTTAGGGTTAGGGTTAGGGTAAGGTTAAGGGTTAGGGTTAGTGTTAGGTTTAGTGTTAGGGTTAGGATAAGTTAGGGTAAGGTTAAGGGTTAGGATTAGGGTTATGGTTATGATTATTGTTAGGGTTAGTGTTAGGGTTAATGTTAGGGTAGGGGTTAGGGTTAGGGGTAGGGTTAGTGCTTTGGTTAGGGAAAAGATAAGGGTTAGGGTTAGGGTTAGAGTTAGGGTAAAGATTAGGGTTAGGATAAGTGTTAGGGTAAGGATAAGGTTTTGGGTTAGGGTAAGGGTTAGCATTAAGTTTAGGCTTAGGGTTAGGGTAAGGGTAAGGATTAGGGTTAGCCTTAGAGTTACGGTAAGGGTAAGGGTTAGGGTTAGGGTTAGGGTTAGGTTTAGTGTTAGGGTAAAGGTAAGAGTAAGTGTTAGTGTTAGGGTTAGGGTTAGGGTTAGGGTTAAGGTTAGGGTTAGGGTTAGGGTTCGGGTAAGGGTTAGGGTTAGGGTTAGATGTTAGGGTTATGGTTAGGGTAAGGGTAAGGTATAGGGTTAGTGTTAGGGTTAGGGGTTAGGGTTAGGGTTAGGGTTAGGCATTAGGATTTGGGTTAGGCTTAGGGTTAGGGTAAGTGTTAGGGTTAGGGTTAGGGTTAGCATGAAGTTTAGGGTTAGGGTAAGGGTAAGGGTTAGGTGTAGGGTTAGGGTTAGGATGAGGGTAAGGATTAGGGTTAGGGTTAGGGTTAGGGTTAGGGTAAGGGGAAGGGTTAGGTTTAGGGTTAGGGTTAGGGTTAGGGTTAGGGTTAGGAATAGGTTTGGTGTAAGGGTTAGGGTAAGGGTAAGGGTAAGGGTTAGTGTTAGGGTTAAGGTTAGGGTTAGGGTTAGGTTTAGGTGTTAGCATTAGGGTTAGGGTTTGGGTTAGGGTAAGGGTTAGGGTTATGTTTAGGGTAAGGATAGGGGTTACTGTTAAGGTTTCGGTTAGAGTTAGGATAAGGGTAAGGTTTAGGGTTAATGTTAGGGTTGGGGTTAGGGTTATGGTGAGGGTAAGGGTTAGAGTTAACGTTAGGGTTAAGGTTAGGGTTAGGTTTAGGGTTAGGGTTAGGCTTAGGGTAAAGGTTATTGTTAGGGTTAGGGTTAGGTTTAGAGTTAGGGTTAGGGTTAGGTTTAGGGGTAGGGTTAGGTTAAGGGTAATGGTTAGGGTTAAGGTTAGGGTTAGGGTTAGGGTTAGGATTAGGGTAAGGGTAAGTCTTAGGGTTAGGGTTAGGGTTAGGGTTAGGGAAAGGGTAAGGGTTAGGGTTAGGGTTAGGGTAAGGATTAGGGTTAGGGTTAGGGTTAGGGTTAGAGTTGGTGTGAGCTTTAAGGTTAGGGTTAGGGTTAGGGTAAGTGTTAGGGTTAGGGATAGTTTTAGGTTTAGAGTTAGGGTTAGGCTTAGGTTTAGGGTTAGGTTTAGGTTAAGGGTAAGGTTAAGGATGAGGGTTAGGGTTAGGGGTTAGGGTTAGGGTTAGGGTTAATGTAAGGGTAAGGGTTAAGTTTAGGGTAAGGGGAAGGTTTAGGGTTAGGGTAAGGGTGAGGGTAAGGGTAAGGGTTAGGGTTAGGGTTAGATTTAGTTTTAGTTTTAGGGTTAGGGTAAGGGTAAGGGTTAGGGTTAGGGTTAGGGTTAGGTTTAGGGTTATGGTTAGGGTTGGGGTACGGTTAAGGGTTAGGGTTACGGTAAGGGATAGGGTTAGGATTAGGGATAGGGTTAGGGTAAGGGTTAGGGTTAGGGTCAGGATTATGGTTAGGGTTAGGGTTAGGTTTAGGATTAGGATTAGTGTAAGTTTAAGGGTTACGGTTAGGTTTAGGGTTGGGGTTAAGGTTAGGGTTAGGGTGATGGTAAGGATAAGGGTTGGGTTTAGGGTTAGGTTTAGGGTGAGTGTAAGGGGAAGTGTTGGGTATAGGATTAGGGTTAGGGTAAGGGTTAGGGTTAGGTTTAGGGTAAGGGTAAGGGTAAGTTTTAGGCTTAGGGTTAGTGTTAGGTTTGGGGTTAGGGTTAGGGTAAGGGTAAGGATTAGGATTAGGGTTAGGGTTGCTTTGGGGTTAGGATAAGGTTAAGGGTTAGTGTTAGTGTTAATGTTAGGGTTAGGGTTAGGTTTAGGGTTAGGGAAAGGGTAAGGGTTAGGTTAATGTTAGGGTTAGGGTTAGGGTTAGGTTTAGATTAGGGTAAGGGTAAGGGTTAGGGTTAGAGTTAGGGTTAGGTTTACAGTTAGGGTTAGGGTTAGGTTTAGGGTTAGTGTTAGGGTTAGGATTAAGGTTAGGGTTAGGGTTAGGGTAAGGGTTAGAGTAAGGGTAAGGGTTAGGGTTAGGTTTAGGGTTACGGTAAGGATTAGGGTTAGGTTTAGGGTTAGGTTTGTTGCGAGCTTTAAGGTTAAGGTTAGGGTTAGGGTAAGTTTTAGGGTTAGGGTTAGGGTTAGGTTTAGGGTTAGGGTTAGTGTTAGGTTTAGGGTTAGGGTTAGGTTAAGGGTAAGGTTTAGGTTTAGGGTTAGGGTTAGGGTTAAGGTAAGGGTAAGGTTTAGGTTTAGGGTAAGTGTAAGGTTTAGGGTTAGGACTAGGGTTAGGGTAAGGGTAAGGGATAGGGTTAGGGTTAGGGTTAGGTTTAGTTTTAGGGTTAGGGTAAGGGTAAGGGTTAGGGTTAGGGTTGGGGTTAGGTTTAGGTTTAGGTTTAGGGTTATGGTTAGGGTTAGGGTTAGGGTAAGGGTAAGGGTTAGGGTAAGGTTTAGGGTTAGGGTAAGGATTAGGGTTAGGGTTAGGGTTAAGTTTAGTGTTAGGGTTAGGGTTAGGGTAAGGGTTAGGGTTAGGGATAGGGTTAGGGGTTAGGGTTAGTGTCAGGGTTGGGGTAAGGGTAAGATTTAGGGTTAGGGGTAGGGTTAGGTTTTAGGGTTAGGGTTTGGGTAAGGGTAAGGGTAAGGGTTAGGGTTAGGAATAGGGTTAAGTTTCTTGTTAGGGTTAGGGTAAGGGTAAGGGTAAGGGTTATGGTTAGGGTTAGGTTTACGCGTTAGGATTAGGGTTAGGGTTTGGATAAGGGTTAGGGTTAGGGTTAGGTTAAGGGTAAGGTTTAGGGTTAAGGTTAGGGTTAGGTTTAGGTTTAGGGTTAGGGTAAGGGTAAGGGTTAGGGTTTGGGTGAGTGTTAGGTTTAGGGCTAGGGTTAGGGTAAGGGTAAGTGTTAGGGTTAGCGTTAGGGTAAGGGTAAGGGTTAGGGTTTATGTTAGGGTTAGGTTTAGAGTTAGGGTTAGGGTTAGGTTTAGGGTTAGGGTTAGGGTAAGGTTAAGGTTAGGCTTACGGTTAGGGTTAGGGTAAGTGTAAGTGTTAGGGTTAGGGTGTTAGGTTTAGGGTTAGGTTGAGGGTAAGGTTTAGGGTTAAGGTTAGGGTTAGGGTAAGGGTAAGGGTTAGTGTGTATGTTAGGGTTAGGTTTAGTGTTAGGGTTAGTGTTAGGGTAAGGGTTAGGGTAAGGTTTAGGGTTAAGGTTAGGGTCAGGTTTAGAGTTAGGGTTAGGGTTAGGGTTAGGGTTAGGGTTAGGGTTAGGTGAAGGGTACTGGTTAGGATTAAGGTTAGGGTATGGTTTGGGTTAGGTTTAGGGTTAGGGTTAGGGTTAGGGTAAGGGTTACTGTTAGGGTTAGGGTTAGGTTTAGAGTTAGGGTTAGGGTTAGGTTTAGGGTTAGGGTTAGGTTAAGGGTAATGGTTAGGGTTAAGGTTAGGATTAGGGTTAGGGTTAGGATTAGGGTAAGGGTAAGCCTTAGGGTTAGGGTTAGGGTTAGGGTTAGGGAAAGGGTAAGGGTTAAGGTTAGGTTTAGTGTTAGGGTAAGGATTAGGGTTAGGGTTAGGGTTAGGGTTATGGTTAGTGTTGGCGTACGGGCAAGGGTTAGGGTTACGGTAAGGGATAGGGTTAGGGTTAGGGATAGGGTTAGGGTAAGGGTTAGGGCTAGGGTCAGGGTTAGGGTTAGGGTTAGGGTTAAGTTAAGATTAGGTTTAGGGTAAGTTTAAGGGCTATGGTTAGGTTTAGGGTTTGGGTTAAGGTTAGGGTTAGGGTGATGGTAAGGATAAGGGTTGGGTTTAGGGTTAGGATTAGGGTGAGGGTAAGGGGAAGTGTTGGGTATAGGATTAGGGTTAGGGTAAGGGTTATGGTTAGGGTTAGGTTTAGGGTAAGGGTAAGGGTAAGTTTTAGGGTTAGGGTTAGTGTTAGGTTTGGGGTTAGGGTTAGGGTAAGGGTAAGGATTAGGGTTAGAATTAAGGTAGAGTTCCGGTTAGCATTAAGGTTAGGGTTAGGGTGAGGGTTAGCATTAAGGTTAGGGTTAGGGTTAGGTTAATTGTACGGGTTAGGTTTAGAGTTAGGGTTAGTGTTCGGGGTTAGGTTTAGGGTTAGGCTTAGGGTTAGGGTAATGGTAACGGTAAGGTTTAAGTTTAGGGTTAGGTTTAGGGGTTAGGGATAGGATTAGGGTTAGGATAAGGGTTAGGGTTAGGGTAAGTGTAAGGTTTAGGGTTAGGGTTGAGTTTAGGGTAAGGGTAAGGGTTAGGTTTGGGTTAGAGTTAGGTTTAGGGTTAGGGTTAGGGTAAGGGTAAGGGTTAGGGTTAGGGTTATGGTTAGGGTAAGGGTTAGGGTAAGGGTAAGGGTTAGGGTTAGGGTTCGGGTTAGGTTTAGAATTAGGGTTAGGGTTAGGGTTAGGGTTAGGGTAAGGTTAAGGGTTAGGGTTAGGTTTAGGGTTAGGGTAAGTTAGGGTAAGGTTAAGGGTTAGGATTAGGGTTAGGGTTAGAGTTAATGTTAGGGTTAGGGTTAGGCTTAAGGTTAGGGTAGGGGTGAGGGTTAGGGTTAGGGTTAGGTTTAGAGTTAGGGTTAGGCTTAGGGTTATGGTAAGTGTTAGGGTTAGGTTTAGGGTTAGCATGAAGTTTAGGATTAGGGTTAGGGTTAGGGTAATGGTAAGGTTTAGGTTTAGGGTTAGTGTTAGGGTTAGGCCTAGGTTTAGCGTTAGGGTTTGGGTAAGGGTAAGGGTTAGGGTTAGGGTTAGGTTTAAGGTTAGGTTTAGCGTTAGGGAAAGGGTAAGGGTTAGGGTAATGGTTAGGGTTAGGGTTAGTGTTAGAGTATGGGTTAGGGTTAGGGTGAGGTTTAGGGTAAGGGTTAGGGTTAGGGTTAGCATTAAGTTTAGGGTTAGGATAAGTGTAAGGGTAAGGCTTAGTGTTAGGGTTAGTGTTAGGTTTAGGTTGAGGATTAGGGATAGGGTTAGGGTTAGCATTAAGGTAGGGTTAGGGTTAGGGTTAGCATTAAGTTTAGGGTTAGGGTTAGGGTTAGCATTAAGGTTAGGGCTAGGGTTAGGTTAAGTGTACGGGTTAGGTTTAGGGTTAGGTTTAGGGTTAGGGGGTAGGGTTAGAGTGAGGGTTAGGGTAATGATAACGGTAAGGGGTATGTTTAGGGTTAGGTTTAGGGGTTAGGGATAGTGTTAGGGTTAGGATAAGGGTTTGGTTTAGGGTAAGGGTAAGGTTTAGGGTTAGGGTTGAGGTTAGGGTAATGGTAAGTGTTAGGTTTGGGTTAGTGTTAGGTTTAGGGTTAGGGTTAGGGTAAGGTAATGGTTAGGGTTAGGGTTATGGTTAGGGTTAGGGTTAGGGTAAGGGTAAGGGTTAGGGTTAGGGTTTTGGTTAGGGTTAGGGTTAGGGTAAGGGTAAGGGTTAGGGTTAGGGTTAGGGTTAGGTTTAGAATTAGGTTTAGGGTTAGGTTTATGGTTAGGGTTAGGGTAAGGTTAAGGGTTAGGGTTAGTGTTAGGTTTAGTGTTAGGGTTAGGATAAGTTAGGGTAAGTTTAAGGGTTAGGATTAGGGTTATGGTTAGGGTTAATGTTAGGGTTAGGGTTAGGTTTAAGGTTAGGGTAGGGGTTAGGGTTAGGGGTAGGGTTAGTGTTTTGGTTAGGGAAAAGGTAAGGGTTAAGGTTAGGGTTAGAGTTAGGGTAAAGATTAGGGTTAGGATAAGTGTTAGGGTAAGGATAAGGTTTTGGGTTAGGGTAAGGGTTAGCATTAAGGTTAGGCTTAGGGTTAGGGTAAGGGTAAGGGTTAGGGTTAGCCTTAGAGTTACGGTAAGGGTAAGGGTTAGGATTAGGTTTAGGGTTAGGTTTAGGGTTAGGGTAAAGTTAAGAGTAAGGGTTAGTGTTAGGGTTAGTGTTAAGGTTAGGGTTAAGGTTAGGGTTAGGGTTAGGGTTCGGGTAAGGGTTAGGGTTAGGGTTAGATCTTAGGGTTAGGGTTAGGGTTAGCATGAAGTTTAGGGTTAGGGTTAGGGTAAGGGTAAGGGTTAGGTGTAGGGTTAGGGTTAGGATGAGGGTAAGGATTAGGGTTAGGGTTAGTGTTAGGGTAAGGGTAAGGGGAAGGGTTAGGGTTAGGGTTAGGGTTAATTTTAGGGTTACTGTTAGGTGTTAGCATTAGGGTTAGGGTTTGGGTTAGGGTAAGGGTTAGGGTTATGTTTAGGGTAAGGATAGGGGTTATTGTTAAGGTTTCGGTTAGAGTTAGGGTAAGTGTAAGGTTTAGGCTTAATGTTAGGGTTGGGGTTAGGGTTATGGTAAGGGTAAGGGTTAGAGTTAACGTTAGGGTTAGGGTTAGGGTTAGGTTTAGGGTTAGGGTTAGGGTTAGGGTAAGGGTTATTGTTAGGGTTAGGGTTAGGTTTAGAGTTAGGGTTAGGGTTAGGTTTAGGGTTACGATTAGGTTAAGGGTAATGGTTAGGTTTAAGGTTAGGGTTAGGGTTAGGGTTAGGATTAGGGTAAGGTAAGTCTTAGGGTTAGGGTTAGGGTTAGGTTTAGGGAAAGGGTAAGGGTTAGGGTTAGGTTTAGGGTTAGGGTAAGGATTAGGGTTATGGTTAGGGTTAAGTTTAGGGTTAGGGTTAGGGTTGGTGTGAGCTTTAAGGTTAGGGTTAGTGTAAGTGTTAGGGTTAGGGTTAGTTTTAGGTTTAGAGTTAGGGTTAGGGTTAGGTTTAGGGTTAGGTTTAGGTTAAGGGTAAGGTTAAGGGTGAGGGTTAGGGTGAGGGGTTAGGGTTAGGGTTAGGGTTAATGTAAGGGTAAGGGTTAAGTTTAGGGTAAGGGGAAGGTTTAGGGTTAGGGTTAGAGTGAGGGTAAGGGTAAGGGTTAGGGTTAGGGTTAGATTTACTTTTAGTTTTAGGGTTAGGGTAAGGGTAAGGGTGAGGGTTAGGGTTAGCTTTAGGGTTAGGTTTAGGGTTATGGTTAGGGTTGGGGTATGGGTAAGGGTTAGGGTTACGGTAAGGGATAGGGTTAGGGTTAGTGATAGGGTTAGGGTAAGGGTTAGGGTTAGGGTCAGGGTTAGGGTTAGGGTTAGGTTTAGGTTAAGGATTAGGGTTAGGGTAAGTTTAAGGGTTACGGTTAGGTTTAGGGTTGGGGTTAAGGTTAGGGTTAGGGTGATGGTAAGGATAAGGGTTGGGTTTAGGGTTAGGTTTAGGGTGAGGGTAATGGGAAGGGTTGGTTATAGGGTTAGGGTTAGGGTAAGGGTTAGGGTTAGGGTTAGGTTTAGGGTAAGGGTAAGGGTAAGTTTTAGGGTTAGGGTTAGTGTTAGGTTTGGGGTTAGGGTTAGGGTAAGGGTAAGGATTAGGATTAAGGTTAGGGTTGCTTTGGGTTTAGGATTAGGGTAAGGGTTAGGGTTAGGGTTAGGGTTAGGGTTAGGGTTAAGGTAAGGGTAAGGTTTAGGTTTAGGATAAGTGTAAGGTTTAGGGTTAGGACTAGGGTTAGGGTAAGGGTAAGGGATAGGGATAGGGTTAGGGTTAGGTTTAGTTTTAGGGTTAGGGTAAGGGTAAGGGTGAGGGTTAGGGTTAGGGTAAGGTTAAGGGTTAGGGTTAGGGTTAAGTTTAGTGTTAGGGTTAGGGTAAGTTAGGGTAAGGTTAAGGGTTACGGTTAGAGTTAGGGTAAGGGTAATGGTTCGGGTTAAGGTTAGGGATAGTGTTAGGGTTAGGGACAGTGTTAGGGTAAGGGTTAGGGTTAGGGTGAGGGTTAGCGTTAGGGTTAGGGTTAGGGTTAGTTTTAGAATTATGGTTAGGGTTAGGGTTAGGGTTAGGGTTAGATTTAGGGTTGGGGTTAAGGTTAGGGTTAAGATGAGTGTAAGGGTTGGGTATAAGGTAAGGGTTAGGGTTAGGGTTAGTGGTTAGTGTTCGGGTTAGGGTTGGGGTTAGGTTTAGGTTAAGAGTAGGGGTTAGAGTTAATATTATTGTTAGGTTTAGGGTAAGTGTAAGTTTTAGGGTTAGGGTTAGGGTTAGGTTTGGGGTTAGGGTTAGGTTAAGGGTAAAGGTTAGGATTAGGATTAGGGTTAGGTTTGGTTTGGGGTTAGGGTTAGGGTTAGGTTAGGGTTAGGGTTAGGGTAAGGGTTAGGGTTAAGGTTAGTGGTAGGGTTAGGGATAGGGTTAGGGTAAGGGTTAGGGTTAGGGTAAGTGTTAGGGTTAGGGTTAGGGGTAGGGCAGGGTAAGGGTAAGCGTTAGGTGTAGGGTTAGGCTTAGGGTAAGGGTTAGGGTTAGGGTTTTGGTTAGGGTGAGCATTAGGGTTACGGTTAGGGTTAGGGTTAGGGTAGGGATAAGGGTTAGGGTTAGGATTAGTGTTAGGGCTAGGGAAAGGGTAAGGGTTAGGGTTAGGGTTAGAGTATGTACTAGGGTTAGGGTTAGTGTTAGGGTAAGGTTTAGGGCTAGGGTTAGGGTTAGGGTTAGGGTTAGGGTAAGGGTTAGGGTAATGGTAACGGTAAGGTTTATGTTTAGGGTTAGGTTTAGGGGTTAGGGATAGGGTTATGGTTAGGATAAGGGTTAGGGTTAGGGTTAGGGTAAGGGTAAGGTTTAGGGTTAGGGTTGAGGTTAGGGTAAGGGTAAGGGTTAGTTTGGGGTTAGTGTTAGGTTTAGCGTTTGGCTTAGGGTAAGCGTAAGTGTTAAGGTTAGGGTTATGGTTAGGGTAATGGTTAGGGTAATGGTAAGGGTTAGGATTAGGGTTCGCGTTAGGTTTAGAATTAGGTTTAGGGTTAGGTTTAGGGTTAGGGTTAGGGTAAGGTTAAGGGTTAGGGTTAGGGTTAAGTTTAGTGTTAGGGTTAGGGCAAGTTAGGGTAAGGTTAAGGGTTAGGGTTAGGGTTAGTGTTTTGGTTAGGGAAAATGTAAAGGGTTAGGGGTAGAGTTAAGGTAAAGATTAGGGTTAGGGTTAGTGTTAGGGTAAGGTTTAGGGTTTGTGTTAGCATTAAGGTTAGGGTTAGGGTTAGGGTAATGATAAGGTTTAGGGTTAGCCTTAGAGTTACGGTAAGGGTAAGGGTTAGGGTTAGGGTTAGGGTTAGGTTTAGGGTTAGGGTTAGGGTTAGGGGTTAGGATTTGGGTTAGGCTTAGGGTTAGGGTAAGTGTTAAGGTTAGGGTTAGGGTTAGCATGAAGTTTAGGGTTAGGGTTATGGTAAGGGTAAGGGTTAGGTGTAGGGTTAGGGTTAGGATAAGGGTATGGATTAGGGTTAGGGTTAGGGTTAGGGTAAGGGTTATGGTTAGGCTTAGGGTTAGCAATAAGGTTAGGATTAGGGTTAGGGTAAGGGGAAGGGTTAGGTTTACTGTTAGGGTTAGGGTTAGGTTTAGGAATAGGTTTGGGGTAAGGGTTAGGTTAAGGGTAAGGTTTAGGGTTAGGGTTAGGGCTAAGGTTAGGGTTAGGGTTAGGGTTAGGTGTTAGCGTTAGAGTTAGGGTTTGGGTTAGGGTAAGGGTTAGCGTTGGGGTTAGGTTAAGGGTAGGGGTTATTGTTAAGGTTTGGGTTAGAGTTATGGTAAGGGTAAGGTTTAGGGTTAATGTTAGGGTTGGGGTTAGGATTATGGTAAGGGTAAGGATAGGGTTATGGATAGGGTTAGGGTTAGGGTTAGGGTTAGCGTAAGGGTTAGGGTTAGGGTTAGGGTTAGGTTTAGAGTTAGGGTTAGGGTTACGTTAAGGGTAATGGTTAGGGTTAAGGTTAATGTTAGGGTTAGGGTTAGGATTAGGTTAAGGGTAAGTCTTAGGGTTAGGGTTAGGGTTAGGGTTAGGGAAAGGGTAAGGGTTATGGTTATGGTTAGGGTTAGGGTAAGGATTAGGGTTAGGGTTAGGGTTAGGGTTAGGGTTGGTGTGAGCTTTAAGGTTAGGGTTAGGGTTAGGGTAAGTGTTAGGGTTAGGGTTAGGGTTAGGGTTAGGTTTAGAGTCATGGTTAGGTTTAGGTTTAGGGTTAGGGTTAGGTTAAGGGTAAGGTTAAGGGTTAGGGTTAGGGTTAGGGGTTAGGGTTAGGGTTAGGGTTAATGTAAGGTTAATGGTTAAGTTTAGTGTAAGGGTAAGGTTTAGGGTTAGGGTAAGGGTGAGTGTAAGGGTACGTTTACTTTTAGTTTTAGGGTTAGGGTAAGGGTAAGGGTTAGGGTTAGGGTTAGGGTTAGGTTTACGGTTATGGTTAGGGTTAGGGTACGAGTAAGTATTGGGGTTACGGTAAGAATTGGGTTAGGGTTAGGGTAAGGGTTAGGGTTAGGGTCAGGGTTAGGGTTAGGGTTAGGGTTAGGTTTAGGATTAGGTTTAGGGTAAGTTTAAAGGTTACAGTTAGGTTTAGGGTTGGGGTTAAGTTTAGGGTTAGGGTGAGGGTAAGGATACGGGTTGGGTTTAGGTTTAGGGTTAGGATGAGGGTAAGGGTAAGGGTTGGGTATAGGGTTAGGGTTAGGGTAAGGGTTAGGGTTAGGGTTAGGTTTAGGGTAAGGGTAAGGATAAGTTTTAGGGTTAGGGTTAGTGTTAGGTTTGGGGTTAGGGTTAGGGTAAGGGTAAGGGTTAGGATTAGGTTTAGGGTTGCTTTGGGGTTAGGATTAGGGTAAGGGTTAGGGTTAGGGTTAATGTTAGTGTTAGGGTTAGGTTTTGGGTTAGGGTAAGGGTAAGGGTTAGGTTAATGTTAGGGTTAGCGTTAGGGTTAGATTAGGGTAAGGGTAAGGGTTAGGGTTAGGGTTAGGGTTAGGTTTAGAGTTAGGGTTAGGGTTAGGTTTAGGGTTAGGATAATGGTAAGTGTTAGGGTTAGTTTTAGTGTTAGGTTTAGGGTTAAGGTTAGAGTTAGGGTTAGGGTAAGGGTAAGGCTTAGGGTTAGGGTTAGGGTTAGGTGTTGGGATTAGGGTTAGGGTTAAGGTTAGGGTAAGGTTAAGATTTAGTGTTAGGTTTAGGGTTAGGGGTTAGGGTTGGGTTAGGGTTCTGTTAGGGGTTAGGATTCGGGTTAGGGTTAGGGTAAGAGTAAGGGTTAGGGTTAGATTTAGGGTTAGGGTTAGCATTAAGGTTAGGTTTAGTGTTAGGTTAAGGGTAAGGGTTAGAGTTAGGTTTAGGTTTAGGGTTAGGGTTGCGGGAAGGGTAAGGGTTAGTGTTAGGGTAGGGCTACTTTTAGGGTTAGGGTTTGCGTAAGGGTAAGGGTTAAGGTTAGGGTTAGTGTTAAGGTTAGGATTAGGGTTAGGGTTAGGGTTAGGTTTAGGGTTAGGGTTAGGGAAAGGATAAGGGTTAGGGTAAGGGCTTGGGTTCGGGTTAGGGTTAGGGTCAGGATTAGGGTTAGGGTGAGGGTTAGGGTAAGGGATAGGGTTAGGTTTAGGATTACGGTTAGCATTAAGTTTAGGATCAGATTAAGGGTAAGGGTAAGGGTTACTGTTAGGGTTAGGGTTAGGTTAAGGATTAGGGTTAGGGTTATGGTTAGCATTAAGGTTAGGGTTAGAGTTAGCATTGAGGTTAGGGTTAGGATTAGGGTAAGGGTAAGGGTTAGGTTTAGGGTTAGTGTTACGTTTAGGGGTTAGGGTTAGTGTTAGGGTTAGGGTTAGGTTTAGGGATAAGTCAGGGTAAGGGTAAGGGTTAGGGTTAGGGTTAGGTTTAGGGTTAAGTTTATTGTTAGTGTAAGGGTAAGCAGAAGGGTAAGGGTTAGGGTTAGGGTTAGGGTTTAGGGTTAGGGTTAGGGTTAGGTTTAGGGTAAGGGTTAGGGTTAGTGTTAGGGTAAGGGTAAGGTTTACGGTTAGGGTTAGGGCTAGTGTGAGTCTAAGGATAAGGGTTAGGTTTAGGGTTAGTTTAGGTTTAGGGTTAGAATTAGGGTAAGGGTAAGGGTTAGGGTTAGGGTTGGGGTTAAGTTTAGGGTTAGGGTTAGGGTTAGGGTTAGGGTAAGGGTAGGGTTAGGGATAGGGTTAGGGGTTAGGGTTAGTGTCAGGGTTGGGGTAAGGGTAAGATTTAGGATTAGGGGTAGGGTTAGGGTTTAGGGTTAGGGTTAGGGTAAGGGTAAGGGTAAGGGTTAGGGTTAGGAATAGGGTTAAGGTTATTGTTAGGGTTAGGGTAAGGGTAAGGGTAAGGGTTATGGTTAGGGTTAGGTTTACACGTTAGGATTAGGGTTAGGGTTTGGATAAGGGTTAGGTTTAGGGTTAGGTTAAGGGTAAGGTTTAGGCTTAAGGTTAGGTTTAGGGTTAGGTTTAGGGTTAGGGTAAGGGTAAGGGTTAGGGTTTGGGTGAGTGTTAGGTTTAGGGCAAGGGTTAGGGTAAGGGTAAGTGTTAGGGTTAGCGTTAGGGTAAGGGTAAGGGTTAGGGTTTATGTTAGGGTTAGGTTTAGAGTTACGGTTAGGGTTAGGTTTAGGGTTAGGGTTAAGGTAAGGTTAACGGTTAGGCTTAGGGTTAGGGTTAGGGTTAGGCTACGGGTAAGTGTTAGGGTTAGGGTTAGTGTTAGGTTTAGGGTTAGGATGAGGGTAAGGGTAAGGGTTAAGGTTAGGGTTAGGGTTAGGGTAAGGGTAAGGGTTAGGGTTTATGTTAGGGTTAGGTTTAGTGTTAGGGTTAGTGTTAGGGTAAAGGTTAGGGTAAGGTTTAGGGTTAGGGTTAGGGTCAGGTTTAGAGTTAGGGTTAGGGTTAGGGTTAGGGTTAGTGTTAGGGTAAGGGTAAGGGTTAGGGTTAGGGTTAGGGTAAGGGTAAGTCTTAGCTTTAGGCTTAGGGTTAGGGTTAGGGAAAGTGTAAGGGTTAGGGTTAGGGTTAGGTTTAGGTTTAGGGTAAGGATTAGGGTTAGGGTTAGTGTTAGGGTTAGGGTTAGGTTTGGTGTGAGCTTTTAGATTAGGGTTAGGGTTAGGGTAAGTTTTAGGTTTTACGTTAGGGTTAGGTTTAGGGTTAGGGTTAGGGTTAGGTTTAGGGTTATGGTTAGGTTAAGGGTAAGGTTTAGGGTTAAGGTTAGGGTTAGAGTTAAGGTAAGGGTAAGAGTTAGGGTTAGGGTAAGTGTAAGGTTTAGGGTTAGGGTTAGGGGTAGGGTAAGGGTAAGGGATAGGGTTAGGGTTAGGGTTAGTTTTAGTTTTAGGGTTAGGGTAAGGGTAAGGGTTAGGGTTAGGGTTAGGTTTAGGTTTAGGGTTATCGTTAGGGTATGGGTAAGGATTAGGGTTAAGGTTAGGGATAGTGTTAGGGTTAGGGATAGGGTTAGGGTAAGGGTTAGGGTTAGGGTCAGGCTTAGCGTTAGTGTTAGGGTTAGGTTTAGAATTAGGGTTAGGGTTAGGGTTCAGGTTAGGTTTAGGTTTGGGGTTAATGTTAGGGTTAGGGTTAGGGTAAGGGAAGGGTTGGGTTTAGGGTTAGGGTTAGGGTGAGGTTAAGGGTAAGGTTTGGGTATAGTGTAAGGGTTAGGTTTAGAGTTAGGGTTAGGTTGAGGGTTAGGTTTACGGTTAGGGGTTAGTGTTCGCGTTAGGGTTAGGATTAGGTTAAGGGTAGGGGTTAGGGTTAATATTAGGGTTAGGTTTAGGGTAAGTGTAAGTTTTCGGGTTAGGTTTAGGGTTAGGTTTGGTGTTAGGGTTAGGTTAAGGGTAAGTGTTAGGGTTAGGATTAGGGTTAGGTAGGTTTGGAGTTATGGTTAGCTTAGGGTAACGGTTAGGGTTAGGGCTAGGGTTAGGTTTAGGGTTAGGTTTAGGGTTAGGGTTAGTGTAAGGGTAAGGGTTAGGGTTAAGGTTAGGGATAGGGATAGGGATAGGGTTAGGGTAAGGGTTAGGGTTAGGGTAAGTGTTAGGTTTAGGGTTAGGGCAGGGTAAGGGTAAGGGTTAGGGTTAGGTTAAGGGTTATGGTTAAGGTTAGGGTTAGGGTTAGGTAAGGGTAAGGGTTAGGGTTAGGGTTAGGGTTAGGGTAAGGGTTAGGGTTAGGGTTAGGTTTAGGTTTGGGGTTAAGGTTAGGGTTAGGGTTAGGGTTAGGGTTAGTGTAAGGGTTAGGGTTAGGTTTAGGGTTAGGTTTAGGTTTGGGGTTAAGGTGAGGGTTACGGTTAGGTTGAGGGTAAGGGTTAGAGTTAGGGTTAGGGTTAGCATTAGGGTAAGGGTAAGGGTTAGGGTTAGGGTTAGGGTTAGGGGTTACGGTTAGGGTTAGGTTTATAATTAGGGTTAGGGTTAGGGTTTGGGTAAAGATAAGGGAGAGGGTTAGGGTTAGGGTTAGGGGTTAGGGGTAGGGTTAGCGTTAGGGTAAGTGTAAGGTTTAGGGTTAGCAATAGGGTTAGGGGTTAGGGTTAGGGTTAGTGTTAGGGGTTAGGGTTCGGGTTCGGGTTAGGTTTAGGGTAAGGTTTAGGAATAGCGTTAGGGTAAGGGTTAGGGTTAGGGTAAGGGTTAGGGTTACGGTTAGGTAAGGGTTAGGGTTATGGTTAGGGGTTAGCATTAAGGTTAGTGTTAGGGTTAAGGTTAGGGTTAGGGTTTGGGTTAGGGTTAGGGTAAGGATAAGGGTTAGCGTTAGGGTTAGGGTTAGGGTTAGGTTTAGGGTTAGCGTTAGCATAAGGTTAATGGTTAGGGTTATGTTTAGGGTTAGGGTTAAGGTTAGGTTTAGGGTTCGGGTTCGGGTTAGGGTTAGGGTTAGGGTTAGGTTTAGGATAAGGGTTAGGGTTTGGGGTTAGAATTAGGGTTATGGTTAGGGTTAGGGGTTAGGTTAGGGTTAGGGTAAGGATTTGGGTTTGGGTTACGGTTTGGGTAAGGGTAAGGGTTAGGGTTAGGTTTACAGTTAGGGTTACGGGAAGGGTAAGTGTTAGGGTAAGGTTAGGGTTAGGGTTAGGGTGACGGTTAGTGTTAGGGTTAGGGTTAGGGAAAGGGTAGGGTTAGGGTAAGTGTTAGGGTTAGGGTTAGATTTAGGGTTAGCATTAAGTTTAGGGTTAGGGTAAATGTAAGGGTAAGGGTTACTGTTAGGGTTAGGGTTAGGGTTAGGTTAAGGATTAGGGTTAGGGTTAGCATTAAGGTTAGGGTTAGGGTAAGGGTTAGGGTTAGGGTAAGGATTAGGGTTAGGGTGAGGGTTAGAGTAAGGGTTAGGGATAGGGTTAGGGTTGGGGTTAGCATTAAGTTTAGGGTTAGGGTAAGGGTAAGGGTAAGGGTTACTGTTAGGTTTAGGATTAGGGTTAGGTTAAGGATTAGGCTTAGGGTTAGAGTTAGAATTAAGGTTAGGGTTAGGGTTAGGGTTAGCATTAAGGTTAGGTTAGGGTTAGGGTAAGGGTAAGGATTAGGCTTAGGGTTAGGGTTAGCATTAAGTTAAGTTTATGGTTAGGGTTAGCATTAAGGTTAGGCTTAGTGTTATGTTAGGGGTACGGGTTAGGTTTAGGGATAGGGTTAGGTTTAGGGTTATGTTAGGGGTACGGGTTAGGTTTAGGCGTTAGGGTTAGGGTTAGGTTTAGCTTTAGGGTTAGGGTAAGAGTTAGGGTTAGGAATAGGGTTAAGGTTAGTGTTAGGGTTAGGCTAAGGGTAAGGGTTATGTTTAGGCGTTAGGGTTAGGGTTAGGATTATGATAAGGATTAGAGTTAGGGTTAGGGTTAGGGTTAGTGTTACGTTTAGAGTTAGGGTTAGGGTAAGGGTAAGGGTTAGGGTTAGGGTTAGGGTTAGGGTTAGGTTTAGGTTTAGAGTTAGGGTCAGGGTTAGGTTTAGGGTTAGGGTAAGGGTAAGGTTTAGAGTTAGGGTTAGGGTTAGGTTTAGAGTTATTGTTAGGGTTAGGTTTAGGGTTAGGGTTAGGTAAGGTTAAGTGTTAGGGTTAGGGTTAGGGTGAGGTTTAGGGTTAGGATTAGGGTAAGGGTAAGGGTTAGGGTTAGGGTTAGTGTTAGGGTTAGGGTTAATGTTAGGGTTAGGGTTAGGGTAGGGGAAAGGGTTAGGGTTAGGGTTTGGGTAAGTGTAAGGGTAAGGGTAAGGGTTAGGGTTAGTGTTAGGGTTAGGGTTAAGGTTAGGGTTAGGGTTAGGGTAAAGGTAAGGGATAGGGTTCGGGTTCAGGTTAGGGGTTAGGGGTAGGGTTAGGGTTATGGTAAGGGTAAGGGTTGGGTTTAGGGTTAGGGTTAGGGTGAGGGTAAGGGTAAGGGTTGGGTATAGTGTAAGGGTTAGGGTTAAGGTTAGGTTGAGGGTTAGGTTTAGGGTTAGGGGTTAGTGTTCGGGTTAGGGTTAGGGTTAGGGTTAGGTTAGGGTTAGGTTTAGGGTTAGGATTAGGGTTAGGTTTAGGTTAAGCGTAAGGATTAGGGTTAGGATTAGGGTTAGGGTTGGTTTGGGGTTAGGGTTAGCGTAAGGGTAAGGGTTAGTTTTAGAGCTAGGGTTAAGTTTAGGGTTAGGGTTAGGGTTAGGGTTAGGGTAAGGGTATGGGTTAGGGTTCAGGTTAGGGGTAGGGTTAGGGATAGGGTTAGGGTAAGGGTTAGGGTTAGGGTAAGTGTTAGGTTTAGGGTTAGGGTTAGGGTAAGGGTAAAGGTTACGGTTTGGGTTAGGGTTATGGTAAGGGTTAGGGTTAGGTTTAGGGTTAGGGTGAACGTTAGGGTTAGGGTAATGTTAGGGTTAGTGTTAGGGTTAGGATTAGGGTTAGGGTTAGGGTTAGGGTTAGGTTTAGGGTAAGGGTTAGGGTGGGTGTTAGGGTTAGGGTTAGGGTTAGGTTAGGGTTAGGGTTAGGGTTAGGGTTATTTTTTAGAGTTAGTGTTAGGGGTTAGGGTTAATGTTAGGGTTAGGGTTAGTGTAAGGGTTAGGGTTAGGGTTAATGTTAGGGTTAGGATTAGGTTTAGGGTTATGGTAAGTGTAAAGGGTTAGGGTTAGGGTGGGCGTTAGGTTTAGGGTTAGGGTAGGGTTAGGTTTAGGTTTAGGGTTAGGGTTAGGTTTAGGGGTTAGGGTTAGTGTTAGGGGTTAGGGTTAATGTTAGGGTTAGGTTTAGTGTAAGGGTTAGGGTTAGGGTTAATGTTAGGGTAAGGGTTAGGTTTAGGGTTATGGTAAGTGTAAAGGGTTAGGGTTAGGGTTAGGGTTAGGGTGGGCGTTAGGGTTAAGGTCAGGGTCAGGTTTAGGGTTAGGGTTAGGGTAAGTGTAAGGGTTATTTTTAGGGCTAATGTTAGGATTAGGGTTAGTGTTAGGGTAGGGGTAAGGGTTAGGGTTAGGGTTAGTGTTAGGGCTAGGGAAAGGTTAAGGGTTAGGGTTAGGGTTAGGGTAAGTCCTAGGATTAAGGTTAGTGTTACGGTAAGGGTTAGGGCTAGGGTTAGGGTTAGGTTTAGGGTTATGTTTAGGGTTAGGGTAATGGTAAGGGTTAAGTTTAGGGTTAGGGCTAGTGTTAGGGTTAGGGTTAAGGTTAGGGTTAAGGTTAGGGTAAAGGTAAGGGTTAGGGTTAGTGTTAGGGTTAGGTTTTGGTGTTAGGTTTAGGGTTAGGGTTAGGGTAAGGGTAAGGGTAAGGGTTAGGGTTAGGGTTAGGGTTAGGGTAATCGTTAGGGATAGACTTAGGGTTAGCACTAAGGTAAGGTTTAGTGTTAGGTTAAGGGTAAGGGTTAGGGTTAGGGTTAGGGCTACATTTAGGGTTAGGTTCTGCATAAGAGTAAGGGTTAAGGTTAGGGTTAATGTTAGGGTCACGGTTAGGGTTAGGGTTAGGGTTAGGGTTAGGGAAAGGGTAAGTGTTAGGGTAAGTGTTAGGGTTAGAGTTAGGTTTAGGGTAAGGATTAGGGTTAAGGTGAGTGTTAGGGTAAGTGTTAGGGTTAGGGTTAGGGTTAGGGTAAGGGTAGAGGTAAGGGTTACTGTTAGGGTTAGCGTTAGGGTTAGGTTAAGGATTAGGGTTAGGATTAGGGTTAGCATTAAGGTTAGGGTTTGGGTTAGGGTTAGGGAAAGTGTAAGGGTTAGGGTAAGCGTTAGGGTAAGGTTTAGGGTTAGGGTTAGGGTAAGGATTAGGGTTAGGGTGAGGGTTAGGGTTAGGGTTATGGTTAGTCGTTAGGGGTAGGGTTAGCGTTAGGGTAAGTGTAAGGTTTAGTGTTAGCAATAGGGTTAGGGGTTAGGGTTAGGGTTAGTGTTAGGGGTTAGGGTTCGGGTTCGGGTTCGGGTTAGGTTTACGGTAAGGTTTAGGATTAGCGTTAGGGTAAGGGTTAGGGTTACAGTAAGGGCTAGGGTTACGGTTAGGTAAGGGTTAGGGTTATGGTTAGGGGTTAGCGTTAAGGTTAGTGTTAGGGTTAAGAATAGGGTTAGGGTTTGGGTTAGGGTTAGCGTAAGGATAAGGTTAGCGTTAGGGTTAGGGTTAGGGTTAGGTTTAGGGTTAGGGTTAGGGTAAGGTTAATGGTTAGGGTTATGGTTAGTGTTAGGGTTAAGGTTACGTTTAGGGTTCGGGTTAGGGTTAGGTTTAGGGTAAGCGTTAGGGTTAGGGTTAGTTTTAGGATAAGGGTTAGGGTTAGGGTTAGGGTTAGGATTAGGTTAAGGATTAGGGTTAGGGTTTAGGTTAGGGTAAGGGTTTGGGTTAGGGTTAGGGTTAGGGTTAGGTTTAACATTAAGGTTAGGTTTAGGGTTAGGGTAAGGGTAATGTTTGTGGTTAGGGTTAGGGTTAGGGCTTAGGGTTAGGTTTAGGGTTTGGTTTAGGGGTTATGGTTAGGGATAGGGTAAGGATTAGGGTTAGGGTTAGGGTTTGGGTAAGGGTCAGGGTAAGGGTAAGGGTTAGTGTTAGTGTTAGGGTTAAGGTTAGGGTTAGGGTTAGGGTAAAGGTAAGGGAGAGGGTTAGGGTTAGGGTTAGGGGTTAGGGGTAGGGTTAGCTTTAGGGTAAGTGTAAGGTTTAGGGTTAGCAATAGGGTTAGGTGTTAGGGTTAGGGTTAGTGTTAGGGGTTAGGGTTCAAGTTCGGGTTAGGTTTAGGTTAAGGTTTAGGATTAGCGTTAGGGTAAGGGTTAGGGTTAGGGTAAGGGTTAGGGTTACGGTTAGGTAAGGGTTAGGGTTATGGTTAGGGGTTAGCGTTAAAGTTAGTGTTAGGGTTAAGTTTAGGGTTAGGGTTGGGTTAGGGTTAGGGTAAGGATAAGGGTTACCGTTAGGGTTAGGGTTAGGTTTAGGGTAAGGTTAATGGTTAGGTTTATGGTTAGAGTTAGGGTTAAGGTTAGGTTTAGGGTTCGGGTTCGGGTTAGGGTTAGGGTAAGCATTAGGGTTAGGGTTAGGTTTAGGATAAGGGTTAGGGTTTGGGGTTAGAATTAGGGTTAGGATTAGGGTTAGGGGTTAGGTTAGGGTTAGGGTAAGGATTTGGGTTAGGGTTACAGTTTGGGTAAGGGTAAGGGTAAGGGTTAGGGTTAGTGTTAGGGTTAGGGTTAGGTTTAGGGTTAGGGTTAGGGTAAGGTAAGGGTTAGGGGTAGGGTTAGGGTTAGGGGTTAGGGTTAGGGTTAGGGTTAGGGTAAAGGTAAGGTTTAGTGTTAGGAATAGGGTTACGGTTTAGGGTTAGGGTTAGTGTTAGGGTTAGTGTTAGGGGTTAGGGTTCGGGTTCGGGTTAGGGTTAGTTTTCGGGCAAGTGTTAGGATTAGGGTTAGGGTAAGGGTTAGTGTTATGGTAAGGGTTAGGGTTACGGTTAGGGTAAGGGTTAGGGTTAGGGTTAGGAGTTAGGTTTAGGGTTAGGGGTAGGGTAAGGTTTAGGGTTAGGGGAAGGTTTAGGGTTAGGGTTTGGGTAAGGGTAGGGTTAGAGTTAGGTTTAGGGTAAGTGTAAGTGTTAGGATTAGGTTTAGGGTTGCCGTTTGGGTAAGGGTAAGAGTTAGGGTTAGGGGTTAGGGTTAGGGTTCGGGTTAGGGTAAGGTTTAGGTTTAGGGATAGGGTTAGGGTAAGTGTAAGTGTTAGGGTTAGGGTTAGCACTAAGGTAAGGTTTAGTGTTAGGTTAAGGGTAAGGGTTAGGGTTAGGGTAAGGTTTACAGTTAGGGTTACGGGAAGGGTAAGGGTTAGGGTAAGGGTTAGTGTTAGGGTTAGGGCTACATTTAGGGTTAGGTTCTGCATAAGTGTAAGGGTTAAGGTTAGGGTTAATGTTAGGGTCATGGTTATGGTTAGGGTTAGGGTTAGTTTTAGGGTTAGGGTTATAGTAAGGGTAAAGGTGAGGGTTAGGGTTAGGATTAGGTTTAGGTTTAGGGTTAAGGTTAGGGTTAGGGAAAGGGTTAGGGTTAGGGTTAGGGTTAGGGTAACGATTAGGGTTAGGGTTAGGGTAAGGGTTAGGATTAGGGTTAGGTTTAGGGTTAGCATTAAGTTTATTGTTAGGGTTAGCGTAAAGGTAAGGGTTAGGTTTAGGGTTAGGGTTAGGGTTAGGGTAAGGATTAGGTTTCGGTTTAGGGTTAGGGTTAGCCATAAGGTTAGGGTTAGAGGTAGGGTAAGGGTAATGGTTAGATTTAGGGCTAGGGTTAGGGTTACGGTTAGGGTTAAGTTTAGGGTTAGGGTTAGGTTTAGGGTTAGTGTGAGGGTAAGTGTTAGGGTTAGGGTTAGGGTTAGGGGTAAGAGTTAGGGTTAGGGATAGGGTTAGGGTAAGGCTAAGGGTTAGGGTTAGGGTTAGGTTTAGGGTAAGGGTTAGGGTTAGGGTTAGGGTTAGGTGGTAGGTTTATGGTTAGGATTAGGGGTAGGGTTAGGGTTAGGGTTAGGGTTAGGCTAAGGGTTAGGGTTAGGTTTAAGTTTAGGGTAAGGGTTAGGGTTAGGGTTAGGGTTAGGGTTAGAGTAAAGGTAAGTGTTAGGGTTACGTTCAGGGTTAGGGTTAGTGTTAGGATTACGGTAAGGGTAAGGGTTAGGGTTAGGGTTAGGGTTAGGTTTAGAGTTAGGGTTAGGTTTAGATTTAGGGTTAGGATTAGTTTTAGACATAGGGTAAGTGTAAGGGTTAGGGTGAGTTCTTGGGTTAAGGTTAGGTTTAGGGTTAGGGTTAGGGTTAGGGTAAGGGTAAGGGTTCGGGTTAGCTTTAGGGTTAGTTTTAGGGTTAGGGTTAGGGTTAGGGTAAGGGTAAGTGTTATGGTTAGGGTTAGGGTTAGGGTTAGGTAATGGTTAGGGTTACGGTTAGAGTATGGGTAAGGGTTAGGTTAAGGGTTAGGTTTAGGGTTTGGGTAAAGGTAGGGTTAGAGTTAGGGTTAGGGTTAGGGTTAGGGGTTAGGGTTAGGGTTAGGTTAATGGTTAGGTTTAGGGTTTGGGTAAAGGTAGGGTTAGAGTTAGGGTTAGGGTTAGGGTTAGGGGTTAGGGTTAGGGTTAGGTTAAGGGTTAGGATTAGGGTTAGGGTTAGGGTAAGTGTAAGTTTTAGGATTAGGTTTAGGGTTAAGGTTTTGGTTAGGGTAAGTATAAGTGTTAGGATTAGGATTAGGGTTAGGGTTAGTGTTAGGGTTAGGGTATGGGTAAGGGTTAGGGTGAGTTGTAGGGCTGGGGTTAAGGTTAGGTTTAGGGTTAGGGTTAGGGTTAGGGTAGGGGTAAGGGTTAGGGTTAGGGTTAGGTTTACGTTTAGGGTTCGGGTTATGGTTAGGATTAGTGTGAGGGTAAATGTTAGGGTTAGGGTTAGGTTTAGGGTTAGTGTGAGGGTAAGTGTTAGGGTTAGGTTTAGGGTTAGGGGTTAGAGTTAGGGTTAGGGATATGGTTAGGGTTAGGGTTATGGTTAGGGTTAGGTTAGGGTTAGGGTTAGGGTTAGGTTAGGGTTAGGGTTAGGGTTAGGGTTAGGTTTATGGTAAGGGTTAGGGTTAGGGTTAGGGTTAGGGTTTGAGTTAGGGTTAGGTTTAGAGTTAGGGTTAGGTTTAGATTTAGGGTTAGCGTTAGGTTTAGACTTAGGGTAAGTGTAAGGGTTAGAATGAGTTGTAGGGTTAGGGATATGGTTAGGGTTAGGGTTAGGGTTAGGGCAAGGGTAAGGGTTAGGGTTAGGTTTAGGGTTAGTTTTAGGGTTAGGGTTAGGGTCAGGGTTAGAGTAAAGGTAAGTGTTAGGGTTAAGGTTAGGGTTAGGTAAGCGTTAGGGTTAAGGTTAGGGTATGGGTAAGGGTTTGGTTAAGGGTTAGGGTTAGGGGTTAGGGTTGGGGTAAGGGTTAGGTTTAGGGTTAGGGTTAGGGTAAGTGTAATTGTTAGGATTAGGGTTAGGGTTAAGGTTAGGGTTAGGGTAAGTGTAAGTTTTAGGATTAGGGTTAGGGTTAGGGTTAGTGTTAGGGTTAGGGTAAGGGTAAGGGTTAGGGTGAGTTGTAGGGTTGGGGTTAAGGTTAGGTTTAGGATTAGGGTTAGGGTAGGGGTAAGGGTTTGGGTTAGGGTTAGGTTTACATTTAGGGTTCGGGAAAGTGTAAGGGTTAGGGTTAAGGTTAGGGTAAGGATTAGGGTTAGGGTTAGGGTTAGGTTAAGGGTTAGGGTTAGGGTTAGCATTAAGGTTAAGGTTAGGGTTAGGGTAAGGGTAAGGGTTAGGGTTAGGGTTAGGGTAAGGTTTAGGGTAAGGGTAAGGGTTTGGGTTAGGGTTAGGATTAGGGTTTCGGTAAGGGTAAGTGTTAGGGTTAGGGTTAGTGTTAAGTTTAGGGTTAAGGTTAGGGTTAGGGTTCGTGTAAGGGTAAGGGTTTGGGTTAGGTTTAGAGTTAGTGGTTAGGGTTAGGGTTCAGGTTAGGGTTAGGGTTAGGGGTAGGGTAAGGGTTAGGGGTTAGGGTTAGGTTTAGGGTAAGGGTTAGGGTTAGGGTTAAGGTTAGGGTTAGGGTAAGGGTTAGGGTTAGGGTTAGGGTTAGCATTAAAGTTAGGGTCAGGGTTAGGGTAAGGGTAAGGGTTAGGGTTAGGGTTAGGGTAAGGTTTAGGGTAAGGTTAAGGGTTAGTGTTAGGGTTAGGGTTAGGGTTTGGGTAAGGGTAAGTGTTAGGGTTAGGGTTAGTGTTAAGGTTAGGGTTTAGGTTAGGGTTAGGGTTCGTGTAAGGGTAAGGGTTTGGGTTAGGTTTAGAGTTAGTGGTTAGGGTTAGGGTTCAGGTTAGGGTTAGCGTAAGGTTTAGGGTTAGGGTAAGGGTTAGGGTTAGGGTTAGGGTTAGAGTTAGGGTTAGGGTTAGGGTAAGGGTAAGGGTTAGGGTTAGGGTTAGGGTTAGGTTTAGAGTTAATGTTAGGGTTAGGTTTAGGGTTAGGGTTAGGGTAAGGTTAAGGGTTAGGATTAGGGTTAAGCTTAGGTTTAGGGTTAGGGTTAGTGTAAGGGTAAGTTTTAGGGTTAGGGTTAGGGTTAGGGTTAATGTTAGGGATAGGGTTAGGATTATGGTAGGGGTAAGGGTTAGGGTTAGGTTTAGGGTTAGGGTAAGGATTAGGGTTAATGTTAGTGTTAGGGTAAGGGTTAGGGTTTGGGTTAGGGTTAGGGTTAGCATTAAGTTTAGGGTTAGGTTTAGGGTAAGGGTAAGGGTTAGGGTTAGCCTTCAGGTTAAGGTAAGTGTAAGGTTTAGGGTTAGGGTTAGGATTAGGGTTAGGTTTTTGGTTAGGGTAAGGGTAAGGTTTAGGGTTAGGGTTAAAGTTAAGGTTAGGGTTACATCTAGGGTAAGGGTAAGGGTTAGGTTTAGGTTTAGGGTTATTTGTTAGGGTTAGTGTAAGAGTTACGGTAAGGGTAAGGTTTAGGGTTAGGGTTAGGGTTAGGGGTTAGGGTTAGGGGTTAGGATTCGGGTTAGGGTTAGGGTAAGAGTTAGTGTTAGGGTTAGTGTTAGGGTAAGGGTTAAGGTTTGGGTTAGGGTTAGGGTTAGCATTAAGTTTAGGGTTAGGGTTAGGTTATGGGTGAGGGTTATTGTTAGGGTTATGTTTAATGTTAGGGTTAGAGTAAGGGTAAGGGTTAGGATTAGGGTTAGGGTAAGAGTAAGGGTTAGGGTTAAGTTTAGGGTTAGGGTTAGGGTTAGGGAAAGGGTAAGAATTAGGGTTAGGGTTAGGGTTAGGATTAGGGTAAGGATTAGGGTTAGGGTTTAGGTTAGGGTAAGGGTTTGGGTTAGGGTTAGGGTTAGGGTTAGGTTTAACATTAAGGTTAGGTTTAGGGTTAGGGTAAGGGTAAGGGTTGTGGTTAGGGTTAGGGTTAGGGCTTAGGGTTAGGTTTAGGGTTTGGTTTAGGGGTTAGGGTTTGGGTAAGGGTAAGGGTTAGTGTTAGGGTTAGGGTTAAGGTTAGGGTTAGGGTTAGGGTAAAGGTAAGGGAGAGGGTTAGGGTTAGGTTTAGGGGTTAGGGGTAGGGTTAGCGTTAGGGTAAGTATAAGGTTTAGGGTTAGCAATAGGGTTAGGGGTTAGGGTTAGGGTTAGTGTTAGGGGTTAGGGTTCGGGTTCGGGTTAGGTTTAGGGTAAGGTTTAGGATTAGCGTTAGGGTAAGGGTTAGGGTTAGGGTAAGTGTTAGGGTTACGGTTAAGTAAGGGTTAGGGTTATGGTTAGGGGTTAGCGTTAAGGTTAGTGTTAGGGTTAAGATTAGGGTTAGGGTTTGGGTTAGGGTTAGGGTTAGGGTTAGGGTTAGGTTTAGGGTTAGGGTTAGCGTAAGGTTAATGGTTAGGGTTATGTTTAGGGTTAGGGTTAAGGTTAGGTTTAGGGTTCGGGTTAGGGTTAGGGGTAGGGTAAGCATTAGGGTTAGGGTTAGGTTTAGGATAAGGGTTAGGGTTTGGGGTTAGAATTAGGGTTATGGTTAGGGTTAGGGGTTAGGTTAGGGTTAGGGTAAGGATTTGGGTTAGGGTTACGGTTTGGGTAAGGGTAAGGGTTAGGGTTAGGGTTAGTGTTAGGGTTAGGGTTAGGTTTAGGGTTAGGGTTATGGTAAGGGTTAGGGGTAGGGTTAGGGTTAGGGGTTAGGGTTAGGGTTAGGGGAAAGTTAAGGTTTAGTGTTAGGAATAGGTTTACGGTTTAGGGTTAGGGTTAGTGTTAGGGTTAGTGTTAGGGGTTAGGGTTCGGGTTCGGGTTAGGGTTAGTTTTCGGTAAGTGTTAGGATTAGGGTTAGGGTAAGGGTTAGTGTTATGGTAAGGATTAGGGTTATGGTTAGGGTAAGGGTTAGGGTTAGGGATAGGGTAAAGGTAAGGGTTAGGGTTAGGGGTTAGGGTTAGGGTTAGGGTTAGGGTTATAGTAAGGGTAAAGTTGAGGGTTAGGGTTAGGGTTAGGGTTAGATTTAGGGTTAAGTTTAGGGTTAGGGAAAGGGTTAGGGTTAGGGTTAGGGTAACGACTAGGGTTAGGGTTAGGGTAAGGGTTAGGATTATTGTTAGGGTTAGGGTTAGCATTAAGTTTATTGTTAGGGTTAGCGTAAAGGTAAGGGTTAGGTTTAGGGTTAGGGTTAGGGTTAGGGTAAGGATTAGGTTTCGGTTTAGGGTTAGGGTTAGCCATAAGGTTAGGGTTAGAGGTAGAGTAAGGGTAATGGTTAGATTTAGGGCTAGGGTTAGTGTTAGGGGTTAGGGTTAGGGTAGGGTTAGGTTTAGGGTTAGTGTGAGGGTAAGTGTTAGGGTTAGGGTTAGGTTTAGGGGTTAGAGTTAGGGTTAGGGTTAGGGTTAGGGTAAGGCTAAGGGGTAGGGTTACGGTTAGGTTTAGGGTAAGGGTTAGGGTTAGGGTTAGGGTTAGGGTTAGGTTTAGAGTTAGGGTTAGGTTTAGATTTAGGGTTAGGGTTAGGTTTAGACTTACGGTAAGTGTAAGGGTTAGGGTGAGTTGTTGGGTTAGGTTTAGGTTTAGGGTTAGGGTTAGGGTTAGGGTTAGGGCAAGGGTAAGGGTCAGGGTTAGGTTTAGGGTTAGTTTTAGGGTTAGGGTTAGGGTTAGGGTTAGGTAATGGTTAGGGTTACGGTTAGGGTATGGGTAAGGGTTAGGTTAAAGGTTAGGTTTAGGGTTTGGGTAAGGGTAGGGTTAGAGTTAGGGTTAGGGTTAGGGTTAGGGGTTAGGGTTAGGGTTAGGTTAAGGTTTAGGTTTAGGGTTAGGGTTAGGGTAAGTGTAAGGGTTAGGATTAGGTTTAGGGTTAAGGTTACGGTTAGGGTAATATAAGTGTTAGGATTAGGATTAGGGTTAGGGTTAGTGTTAGTGTTAGGGTAAGGGTAAGTTTAGGGTGAGTTGTAGGGTTGGGGTTAAGGTTAGGTTTAGGGATAGGGTTAGAGTCAGGGTAGGGGTAAGTGTTAGGGTTAGGGTTAGGGTTAGGTTTACGTTTAGGGTTCGGGTTAGGGTTAGGATTAGTGTGAGGGTAAGTGTTAGGGTTAGGATTAGGTTTAGGGTTAGTGTGAGGGTAAGTGTTAGGGTTAGTTTTAGGGTTAGGCTTTAGAGTTAGGGTTAGGGATAGGGTTAGGGTTAGGGTTATGGTTAGGGTTAGGTTAGGGTTAGGGTTAGGGTTTGCGTTAGGGTTAGGGTTAGGTTTAGGTTAGGGTTAGGGTTAGGGTTATGGTTAAGGTTAGGTTTAGGTTTAGGGTAAGGGTTAGGGTTAGGGTTAGGGTTAGAGTAAAGGTAAGTGTTAGGGTTAGGGTTAGGGTTAGGTAAGGGTTAGGGTTAAGGTTAGGGTATGTGTAAGGGTTAGGTTAAGGGTTAGGGTTAGGGATTAGGGTTGGGGTAAGGGTTAGGTTTAGGTTTAGGGTTAGGGTAAGTGTAATTATTGGGATTAGGGTTAGGGTTAAGTTTAGAGTTAGGGTATGTGTAAGTGTTAGGATTAGGATTAGGGTTAGGGTTAGTGTTAGGGTTAGGGTAAGGGTAAGGGTTAGGGTGAGTTGTAGGGTTGGGGTTAAGGTTAGGTTTACGTTTAGGGTTCGGGAAAGTGTAAGGGTTAGGGTTAAGGTTAGGGTAAGGATTAGTGTTAGGGTTAGGGTTAGGGTAAGGGTTAGGGTTAGGGTTAGGTTTAACATTAAGTTTAGGGTTAGGGTTAGGGTAAGGATAACGGTTAGGTTTAGGGTTAGGGTAAGGTTTAGGGTAAGGGTAAGGGTTAGGGTTAGGGTTAGGGTTAGTGTTTGGGTTAGGGTAAGTGTTAGTGTTAGGGTTAGTGTTAAGGTTAGGGTTAAGGTTAGGGTTAGGGTTCGTGTAAGGGTAAGAGTTTGGGTTAGGTTTAGAATTAGTGGTTAGGGTTAGGGTTCAGGTTAGGGTTAGCGTAAGTTTTAGGGTTAGGGTAAGGGTTAGGGTTAGGGTTAGGGTTAGAGTTAGGGTTAGGGTTAGGATAAGGGTAAGTGTTAGGGTTAGGGTTAGGCTTAGGGTTAGGGTTTAGGTTTAGTGTTAGGATTAGGGTTAGGTTAAGTGTAGGGTTACTGTTAAGGTAAGTGTAAGGGTTAGGTTTAGGGTCAGGGTTAGAGTTAGTGTAAGGTTAGGGTTGGGTTAGGTTAGGGTAACGGTTAGGGTTAGGGGTTATGTTTAGGGTTAGGATTAGTGTTAGGGTAAGGGTTATGGTTAGGGTTAGGGTTAGAGTTAGGGTTAGGGTTAGGGTAAGGGTAAAGCTTAGGTTTAGTGTTAGGGTTAGGGTTAAGGTTAGGGTAAGGATTAGGGTTAGGGTTACGGTTAATGTAAGGGTTAGGGTTAGGGTTAGGGTTAGGGTTAGCATTAAGGTTAGGGTTAGGGTAAGGGAAAGGTTTCGGTTTCGGTTAGTGTTAGTTTTAGGATTAGGGTAAGGGTAAGGGTTACGGTTAGTGTTAGGGTTAAGGTTAGGATTATGGTTAGGGTTAGGTTTAGGGTTAGGATTAGACTTAGGGTTAAGATATGGGTTAGGGTTAGGGTTAGGGTTAGGTTAAGGGTGAGGGTTAGTGGTTAGGGTTAGGGTTAGGGTTAGGGTTAGGGTGAGGGTAAGGGTTAGTGTTAGGTTTATTGTTAGAGTTAGGTTTAGGGTAAGTGTTAGGTTTAGGGTTAGGGTTAGGGTTAGGGTTAGGTTAAGGATTAGGGTTAGGGTTACGGTTAGTTTAGGTTTAGGGTTAGGTTTAGGGTTAGGGTAAGTGTTAGGGTTAGGGTTAGGGTTAGGGAAAGGGTAAGGGTAACGGTTAGCGTTAGGGGTTAGGGTTAGGTTTAGGGTTAGGTTTGGAGTAAGGGTAAAGGTGAGGGTTAGGTTTAGGGTCAGGGTTAGATTTAGGGTTAGGGTAAGGATTAGGTTTCGGATAAGGGTTAGGGTTAGCCTTAAGGTTAGGGTTAGGGTTAGGGTTAGGGTTAGGTTTAAGGTTAGGGTTAGGTTTAGGGTTAGGGTTAGGGTAAGGGTTAGGGTTAGGGGTTAGGGTTAGGGTTAGGGTTAGGGTGACGGTAAGGGTTAGGGTTAGGTTTAGGGTTAGGGTTAGTTTAGATTTAGGGTTAGGGTTAGGGTTAAATGTAGGGTAGGGGTAAGGGTTAGGGTTAGGGAAAGGGTAAGGGTTAGGGTTATGGTTAGGTTAGGGTAAGGATTAGGGTTAGGGATAGGGTAATGGTTAGGGTTAGGGTTAGGGTTAGGGTTAGCATTAAGGTTAGGGTTAGTGTTAGGGTTAGGGTTAGGGTTAGGGTTAGGGATAGGGTTAGGGTAGGGTTAGGGTTAGGGTTAGGGTTAGGGTTAGGGATAGGGATAGGGTAAGTTTTAGGTTTAGGGATAGGGTTAGGGTGAGTGTAATTGTTAGGATTAGGGTTAGGGTTAAGGTTAGGGTTAGGGCAAGGGTAAGGGTTAGGGTTAGATTAGGTTTAGGGTTAGTTTAAGGTTTAGGGTTAGGGTTAGGGTTAGGGTAAGGGTAAGTGTTAGGGTTAGGGTTAGGGTTAGGGTTAGGGTCAGGTTTAGGTAAGGGTTAGTGTTACGGTTAGGGTATGGGTAAGGGTTAGGTTAAGGTTTAGGGTTAGGGTTTGGGTAAGGGTAGGGTTAGAGTTAGGGTTAGGGTTAGGGTTAGGGGTTAGATTTCGGGTTAGGGTAAGGGTTAGGTTTAGGGTTAGGGTTAGGGTAAGTGTAAGTGTTAGGATTAGGGTTAGGGTTAAGGTTAGGGTTAGGGTAAGTGTAAGTGTTAGGATTAGGATTGGGGTTAGGGTTAGTGTTAGGGTTAGTGTAAGGGTAAGTGTTAGGGTGAGTTGTAGGGTTGGGGTTAAGGTTAGGTTTAGGGTTAGGGTTAGGGTTAGGGTAGGGTGAAGGGTTAGGGTTAGGGTTAGGGTTACATTTAGGGTTCGGGAAAGTGTAAGGGTTAGGGTTAGGGTTAGGTTTAGGTTTAGGGTAGGGGTAGGGTTAGGGTTAGAGTTAGGTTTAGGGTTAGGGTTTGGGAAAATGTAAGGATTAGAGTTAGGGTTAGGGTAAAGTTTAGGGTTATGCTTAGGATAATGGTTAGGGTTATGGTTATGGTTAGCCTTAAGGTTATGGTTAGGGTTAGGGTAAGGGTAAGGGTTAGAGTTAGGGTTAGGTTTCGGGTTAGGGTAAGGGTAAGGGTTAGGGTTAGGATTAGGGTTAGGGTTTGGGTAAGGGTAAGGGTTAGGGTTAGGTTTAGTGTTAAGGTTTTCGTTAAGGTTAGTGTTAGGGTTCGTGTAAGTGTAAGGGTTTGGGTTAGCATTAGGGTTAGGGGTTAGTGTTAGGGTTCAGGTTAGGTTTAGGGTAAGGTTTAAGGTTAGGGTTAGGGTTAGGGGTTAGTGTTAGTGTTAGGTTTAGGGTTAAGGTAAGGGTAAGGGTTAGTGTTTGGTTTAGGGTTAGGCTTAGGGCGAGGGTAAGTGTTAGGGTTAGGGTTAGTGTTAGGGTTAGGTTTAGGGTTAGGGTAAGGGTTAGGGTTAGGGTTAGGGTTTGAGTTAGTGTTAGGGTTAGGGTAAGGGTAAAGGTTAGGGTTAGGGTTAGGCTTAGGGTTAGGGTTTAGGTTTAGGGTTAGGAGTAGGGTTAGGTTAAGTGTAGGGTTACTGTTAAGGTAAGTGTAAGGGTTAGGTTAAGGGTCAGGGTTAGAGTTAGTGTAAGGTTTAGGGTTAGGGTTAGGTTAGGGTAACGGTTAGGGTTAGGGGTTAGGTTTAGGGTTAGGGTTAGTGTTAGGGTAAGGGTTAGGGTTAGAGTTAGGGTTAGGGTTAGAGTTAGGGTTAGGTTTAGGGTAAGGGTAATGGTTAGGTTTAGGGTTAGGGTTAGGGTTAAGGTTAGGTTTAGGGTTTGGATTAGCGTTAGGTTTAGGTGTAGGGGTAGGTTTAAGGTAAGTGTAAGGGTTAGGGTTAGGGAAAGGGAAGGGTTAGGGTTAGGGTTAGGTTTAGGGTAAGAATTAGGGTTAGGGTTAGGGTTATTGTAAGGGTTAGGGTTAGGGTTAGGGTTAGGGTTAGCATTAAATTTAGGGTTAGGGTTAGGGTAAGGGAAAGGGTTAGGTTTCAGGTTAGTGTTAGTTTTAGGGTTAGGGTAAGGGTAGGGTTACTGTTAATGTTAGGGTTAAGGTTAGGATTAGGGTTAGGGTCAGGTTTAGGGTTAGGATTAGGCTTAGCGTTAAGGTATGGGTTAGGGTTAGGGTTAGGGTTAGGGTAAGGGTTAGGGTTAGGGGTTAGGGTTAGGGTTATGTTTAGGGTGAGGGTAAGGGTTAGGGTTAGGGTTAGGGTTAGAATTAGGTTTAGGGTAAGTGTTAGGTTTAGGGTTAGGGTTAGGGTTAGGGTTAGGGTTAGGGGTTGGATTTGGGGTTAGGGTTAAGGTTAGTGTATGGGTAAGGGTTAGGGTTAGATTTACGGTAAGGGTTAGGGTTAGGGTAAAGGTAAGTGTTAGGGTTAGGTTCAGGGTTAGGGTTAGAGTTAGGGTTAGGGTAAGGGTAAGGGTTAGGGTTAGGGTTAGTGTTAGCTTTAGAGTTAGGGTTAGGTTTAGGGTTAGGGTTAGGGTTAGGTTTAGAGTTAGGGTATGAGTAAGGGTTAGGGTGTGTTTTAGGGTTAGGGTTAAGGTTAGGTTTAGGGTTAGGGTTAGGGTTAGGGTTGGTGTAAGGGTTAGCGTTAGGGTTAGGATTAGGGAAAGGGTAAGGGTTAGGGTTAGGGTTAGTGTTAAGGTTAGGGTTAAGGTTAGGTTTAGGGTTCGTGTAAGGGTAAGGGTTTGGGTTAGGTTTAGAGTTAGTGGTTAGGGTTAGGGTTCAGGTTAGGGTTAGCATAAGGTTTAGGGTTAGGGTAAGCATTAGGGTTAGTGTTAGAGTTAGGGTTAGGGTTAGGGTAAGGGTAAGAGTTAGGTTTAGGGTTAGGCTTAGGGTTAGGGTTTAGGTTTAGTGTTAGGATTAGGGTTCGGTTAAGTGTAGGGTTACTGTTAAGGTAAGTGTAAGGGTTAGGTTTAGG
The DNA here is from genome assembly GCA_024803745.1 of Megascapheus bottae. Taxonomy (NCBI): domain Eukaryota; kingdom Metazoa; phylum Chordata; class Mammalia; order Rodentia; family Geomyidae; genus Megascapheus; species Megascapheus bottae. The sequence goes on from JANJXV010001415.1 coordinate 88,641, forward strand.
GTCAGGGTTAGAGTTAGTGTAAGGTTAGGGTTAGGGTTAGGTTAGGGTAACGGTGAGGGTTAGGGGTTATGTTTAAGGTTAGGGTTAGTGTTAGGGTAAGGGTTAGGGTTAGGGTTAGGGTTAGAGTTAGGGTTAGGGTTAGGGTAAGGGTAAGGGTTAAGTTTAGTGTTAGGGTTAGGTTTAAGGTTAGGGTAAGGATTAGGGTTAGGGTTACGGTTAATGTAAGGTTTAGGGTTAGGGTTAGGGTTAGGGTTAGCATTAAGGTTAGGGTTAGGGTAAGGGAAAGGTTTCGGTTTCGGTTAGTGTTAGTTTTAGGATTAGGGTAAGGGTAAGGGTAAGGGTAAAGGTTAGTGTTAGGGTTAAGGTTAGGATTAGGGTTAAGGTTAGGTTTAGGGTTAGGATTAGGCTTAGGGTTAAGGTATGGGTTAGGGTTAGGGTTAGGGTTAGGTTAAGGGTGAGGGTTAGTGGTTAGGGTTAGGGTTAGGGTTAGGGTGTTCTTAACGGTTAGTTTTAGGTTTATTGTTAGAGTTAGGTTTAGGGTCAGTGTTAGGTTTAGAGTTAAGGTTAGGGTTAGGGTTAGGTTAAGGATTAGGGTTAGGGTTACGGTTAGTTTAGGTTTAGGGTTAGGTTTAGGGTTAGGGTAAGTGTTAGGGTTAAGGTTAGGGTTAGGGAAAGGGTAAGGGTAACGGTTAGCGTTAGGGGTTAGGGTTAGGTTTAGGGTTAGGTTTAGAGTAAGGGTAAAGGTGAGGGTTAGGTTTAGGGTCAGGGTTAGGTTTAGGGTTAGGGTAAGGATTAGGTTTCGGATAAGGGTTAGGGTTAGCCTTAAGGTTAGGGTTACGGTTAGGGTTAGGGTTAGGTTTAAGGTTAGGGTTAGGTTTAGGGTTAGGGTTAGGGTAAGGGTTAGGGTTAGGGTTAGGGTGACGGTAAGGGTTAGGGTTAGGTTTAGGGTTAGGGTTAGTTTAGATTTAGGGTTAGGGTTAGGGGTTAGATTTCGGGTTAGGGTAAGGGTTAGGTTTAGGGTTAGGGTTAGGGTAAGTGTAAGTGTTAGGATTAGGATTGGGGTTAGGGTTAGTGTTAGGGTTAGTGTAAGGGTAAGTGTTAGGGTGAGTTGTAGGGTTGGGGTTAAGGTTAGGTTTAGGGTTAGGGTTAGGGTTATGGTAGGGTTAAGGGTTAGGGTTAGGGTTAGGTTTACATTTAGGGTTCGGGAAAGTGTAAGGGTTAGGGTTAGGGTTAGGGTTAGGGTAGGGGTAGGGTTAGGGTTAGAGTTAGGTTTAGGGTTAGGGTTTGGGAAAATGTAAGGATTAGAGTTAGGGTTATGGTAAAGTTTAGGGTTATGGTTAGGATAATGGTTAGGGTTATGGTTGGGGTTAGCATTAAGGTTATGGTTAGGGTTAGGGTAAGGGTAAGGGTTATGGTTAGGGTTAGGTTTCGGGTTAGGGTAAGGGTAAGGGTTAGGGTTAGGATTAGGGTTAGGGTTTGGGTAAGGGTAAGGGTTAGGGTTAGGTTTAGTGTTAAGGTTTTGGCTAAGGTTAGGGTTAGGGTTCGTGTAAGGGTAAGGGTTTGGGTTAGCGTTAGGGTTAGGGTTAGGTTAGGGTAACGGTGAGGGTTAGGGGTTATGTTTAAGGTTAGGGTTAGTGTTAGGGTAAGGGTTAGGGTTAGGGTTAGGGTTAGAGTTAGGGTTAGGGTTAGGGTAAGGGTAAGGGTAAGGGTTAGGTTTAGTGTTAGGGTTAGGTTTAAGGTTAATGTAAGGATTAGGGTTAGGGTTACGGTTAATGTAAGGTTTAGGGTTAGGGTTAGGGTTAGGGTTAGCATTAAGGTTAGGGTTAGGGTAAGGGAAAGGTTTCGGTTTCGGTTAGTGTTAGTTTTAGGATTAGGGTAAGGGTAAGGGTAAGGGTTAAGGTTAGTGTTAGGGTTAAGGTTAGGATTAGGGTTAAGGTTAGGTTTAGGGTTAGGATTAGGCTTAGGGTTAAGGTATGGGTTAGGGTTGGGGTTAGGGTTAGGGTTAGGTTAAGGGTGAGGGTTAGTGGTTAGGGTTAGGGTTAGGGTTAGGGTGTTCTTAACGGTTAGTGTTAGGTTTATTGTTAGAGTTAGGTTTAGGGTAAGTGTTAGGTTTAGAGTTAAGGTTAGGGTTAGGGTTAGGTTAAGGATTAGGGTTAGGGTTACGGTTAGTTTAGGTTTAGGGTTAGGTTTAGGGTTAGGGTAAGTGTTAGGGTTAAGGTTAGGGTTAGGGAAAGGGTAAGGGTAACGGTTAGCGTTAGGGGTTAGGGTTAGGTTTAGGGTTAGGTTTGGAGTAAGGGTAAAGGTGAGGGTTAGGTTTAGGGTCAGGGTTAGGTTTAGGGTTAGGGTAAGGATTAGGTTTCGGATAAGGGTTAGGGTTAGCCTTAAGGTTAGGGTTAGGGTTAGGGTTAGGGTTAGGTTTAAGGTTAGGGTTAGGTTTAGGGTTAGGGTTAGGGTAAGGGTTAGGGTTAGGGTTAGGGTTAGGGTGACGGTAAGGGTTAGGGTTAGGTTTAGGGTTAGGGTTAGTTTAGATTTAGGGTTAGGGTTAGGGGTTAGATTTCGGGTTAGGGTAAGGGTTAGGTTTAGGGTTAGGGTTAGGGTAAGTGTAAGTGTTAGGATTAGGATTGGGGTTAGGGTTAGTGTTAGGGTTAGTGTAAGGGTAAGTGTTAGGGTGAGTTGTAGGGTTGGGGTTAAGGTTAGGTTTAGGGTTAGGGTTAGGGTTATGGTAGGGTTAAGGGTTAGGGTTAGGGTTAGGTTTACATTTAGGGTTCGGGAAAGTGTAAGGGTTAGGGTTAGGGTTAGGGTTAGGGTTAGGGTTAGGGTAGGGGTAGGGTTAGGGTTAGAGTTAGGTTTAGGGTTAGGGTTTGGGAAAATGTAAGGATTAGAGTTAGGGTTATGGTAAAGATTAGGGTTATGGTTAGGATAATGGTTAGGGTTATGGTTAGGGTTAGCATTAAGGTTATGGTTAGGGTTAGGGTAAGGGTAAGGGTTATGGTTAGGGTTAGGTTTCGGGTTAGGGTAAGGGTAAGGGTTAGGGTTAGGATTAGGGTTAGGGTTTGGGTAAGGGTAAGGGTTAGGGTTAGGTTTAGTGTTAAGGTTTTGGTTAAGGTTAGGGTTAGGGTTCGTGTAAGGGTAAGGGTTTGGGTTAGCGTTAGGGTTAGGGGTTAGTGTTAGGGTTCGGGTTAGGGTTAAGGTAAGGTTTAGGGTTAGGGTTAGGGTTAGGTGTTAGGGTTAGTGTTAGGTTTAGGGTTAAAGTAAGGGTAAGTGTTAGTGTTAGGTTTAGGGTTAGGCTTAGGGCGAGGGTAATTGTTAGGGTTAGGGTTAGTGTTAGGGTTAGGTTTAGGGTTAGGGTAAGGGTTAGGGTTAGGGTTAGAGTTAGGGTTAGGGTTAGGATAAGGGTAAAGGTTAGTTTTAGGGTTAGGCTTAGGGTTAGGGTTTAGGTTTAGTGTTAGGTTTAGGGTTAGGTTAAGTGTAGGGTTACTGTTAAGGTAAGTGTAAGGGTTAGGATAAGGGTCAGGGTTAGAGTTAGTGTAAGGGTTAGGGTTAGGGTTAGGTTAGGGTAACGGTTAGGGTTAGGGGTTAGGTTTAGGTTTAGGGTTAGTGTTAGGGTAAGGGTTAGGGTTAGAGTTAGGGTTAGGGTTAGAGTTAGGGTTAGGTTTAGGGTAAGGGTAATGGTTAGGTTTAGGGTTAGGGTTAGGTTTAAGGTTAGGTTTAGGGTTTGGATTAGCGTTAGGTTTACGTGTAGGGGTAGGGTTAAGGTAAGTGTAAGGGTTAGGGTTAGGGTTAGGGTTAGGTAAAGGGTAAGGGTTAGGGTTAGGGTTAGGTTTAGGGTAAGAATTAGGGTTAGGGCTAGGGTTATTTTAAGGGTTAGGGTTAGGGTTAGGGTTAGGGTTAGCATTAAGTTTAGGGTTAGGGTTAGGGTAAGGGAAAGGGTTAGGTTTCAGGTTAGTGTTAGTTTTAGGGTTAGGGTAAGGGTATGGTTACTGTTAGTGTTAGGGTCAAGGTTAGGATTAGGGTTAGGGTCAGGTTTAGGGTTAGGATTAGGCTTAGCGTTAAGGTATGGGTTAGGGTTAGGGTTAGGGTAAGGGTTAGGGTTAGGGGTTAGGGTTAGGGTTAGGGTGAGGATAAGGGTTAGGGTTAGGGTTAGGGTTAGAATTAGGTTTAGGGTAAGTGTTAGGTTTAGGGTTAGGGTTAGGGTTAGGGTTAGGTTAAGGATTAGGTTTAGGGTTAGGGTTAGTTTAGGTTTAGGGTTAGGTTTAGGGTTAGGGTAAGTGTTAGGGTTAGTGTTAGGGTTAGGGAAAGGGTAAGGGTAGGGTTAGGGTTAGGGTTAGGGTTTGGATTTGGGGTTAGGGTTAAGGTTAGTGTAAGGGTAAGGGTTAGGGATAGGGTTAGGGTTAGGTTTATGGTAAGGGTTAGGGTTAGGGTTAGGATTAGGGTTAGGGTAAAGGTAAGTGTTAGGGTTAGGTTCAGGGTTAGGGTTAGAGTTAGGGTTAGGGTAAGGGTAAGGGTTAGGGATAGGGTTAGGGTTAGGGTTAGGGTTAGGGTTAGGTTTAGAGTTAAGGTTAGGTTTAGGGTTAGGGTTAGGGTTAGGTTTAGAGTTAGGGTATGAGTAAGGGTTAGGGTGTGTTTTAGGGTTAGGGTTAAGGTTAGGTTTAGGGTTAGGGTCAGGGTTAGGGTTGGTGTAAGGGTTAGGGTTAGGGAAAGGGTAAGGGTTAGGTTTAGGGTTAGGTTAGGGTATGGATTAGGGTTAGGGTTAGTGTTAGGGTAAGGGTTAGGGTTTGGGTTAGGGTTAGGGTTAGGGTTAGGGATATGGTAAGGGTTAGGGTTAGGTGTAGGGTTAGGTTTAGGGTTAGAGTTAGGGTTAGGTTACGGGTAAGGGTTAGGGTTAGGGTTAGGGTTAGGTTTAGGGTTAGGGTTAGGGTAAGGATAAGGGTTAGGGTTAGGTTTATGGTTGGGGTTAAGGTTAGTGTTAGGGTTAGGGTTATGGTTAGGGTAATGGTAAGGGCTAGGGTTAGGGTTAGGGTTAGGGTTAGAGTTAGGGTAAGGGTTAGGTTTAGGGTTAGGGTTAGGGTAAGGTTAAGGGTAAGGTTTAGGGTTAGGGTCAGGTTTAGGGTAAGGGTTAGGGTATGGGTAAGGGTTAGAGTTAGGGTTAGGGTGAATGTTAGGGTTAGGGTTAGGGTTAGGGTTAGGTTTGGGGCAAGGGTTAGGGTTAGGGTTAGGGTTAAGGTTAAAGTTAGGGTTATGGTTAGGGTTAAGGTAAGGGTAAGGGTTAATGTTAGGGTTAGGGTTAGGGTTAATTTAGGGTTAGGTTTAGGGTTAGGCTAAGGGTTAGGGTTAGGGTTATGGTAAGGGTTAGGGTTAGGTGTAGGGTTAGGTTTAGGGTTAGAGTTAGGGTTAGGTTAAGGGTAAGGTTTAGGGTTAGGGTTAGGGTTAGGGTTTGGTTTAGGGTTAGGGTTAGGGTTAGGGTAAGGGTAAGGCTTAGGGTTAGGGTTAGGTTTAGGGTTAGAGTTAGGGTTAGGTTAAGGGTAAGGGTTAGGGTTAGGGTTAGGGTTAGGTTTAGGTTTAGGGTTAGGGTTAGGGTAAGGGTAAGGGTTAGGGTTAGGGTTAAGGTTAGGGTTTGGTTTAGGGTTAGGGTAAGGGTAAGGCTTAGGGTTAGGGTTAGGGTTAGGGTTAGAGTTAGGGTTAGGGTTAGGGTTAGGGTTAGGTTAAGGTTAAGGTATACGGTTAGGGTTAGTGTTAGGTTTAGGATTAGGGTTAGGGTAAGGGTAAGGGTTAGGTTTAGGGTTAGCGTTAGGGTTAATGTTAGGGTTAGGGTTATGGTAGGGTAAGGGTTGGGTTTAGGGTTAGTGTTTTCGTTAGGGAAAGGTAAGGGTTAGGGTTAGGGGTAGGGTTAGGGTAGGGATTAGGGTTAGGGTTAGTGTTATTGTAAGGGTTAGGGTTTGGGTTAGGGTTGGGGTTTGCATTAAGGTTAGGGTTAGGGTTAGGGTAAGGGTAAGGGTTAGGATTAGGGTTAGGGGTTAGGGTTATGTTCAGGGTTAGGATTAGGGGTTAGGAATCGGGTTAGGTTTAGGGTTAGGGTTAGCATGAAGTTTAGGGTTAGGTTTAGGTAAGAGTAAGGTTAGGTTTAGGGTTGCTATTAGGATGAGGGTAAGGATTAGGGTTAAGTTTAGGGTTAGGGTTAGGGTTAGGGTTAGTGTTAGGGTTAGGGTAAGGGTGAGGGTTAGGGTTAGGGTTAGGGTTAACTTTAGGTTTAGGGTTAGGGTTACGGTGAGGGTAAGGTTTAGGGTTAGGGTTAGGTTTAGGGTTAGAGTTAGGGTAAGGGGAGGGTTAGGGGTTATGTTTAGGGTGAGGGTTAGGGTTAGGGTAAGGGTTAGGGTTAGGGTGAGGGTAAGGGTAAGAGTTGCGTTTAGCGTTAGGGGTTAGGGATAGGGTTAGGGTTAGGGGAAGGTTTAGGTGTTAGGGTTAGGATAAGGGTTAGGGTTATTGTAATTGTTAGGGTTAGGGTAAGGTTAAGGGTTAGATTTAGTTTTAGGGTTAGGTTTAGGTTTAGGGGTTAGGGTTAGGGTTAGGGTTAGGCTAAGTGTTAGGGTTAGGGTTAGGGTTAGGGTAAGGGTAAGTGTTAGGTTTAGAGTTAGGGTTAGGGTTAGGGTTAGCATAAGGGTAAGTGTTAGGTTTAGGGTCAGGGTTAGGGTTAGGGTTAGGTTTAGGGTTAGAGTTAGGGCAAGGGGAGTGTTAGGGGTTAGGTTTAGGGTGAGGGTTAAGTTTAGGGTAAGGGTTAGGGTTAGGGTTAGGGTTAGATTTAGAGTTAAGTTTAGGGTTAGGGTAAGAGTAAGGGTTAGGCTTAGGGTTAAGTTTAGGGTTAGTGTAAGGGTAAGGGTTAGGGTTAGGGTTAGGGTTAGGGTTTAGGTTAGCGTTAGTGTTAGTGTTAGGGTTAGGGTTAGGATTAGGGGTAGGTTTAGTTTTAGGGTTAGTGTTAAGGCCAGTGTAAGGGTTAGGGTTAGGATTTGGGTTAGGGTTAAGGTTAGGGTTAGGTTAGGGTTAGGGAAAGGGCAATGGTTAGGCTTAGGATTAGAGTTAGGTTTAGGGGTTAGGGTTAGGGTTAGATTTAATATTAAAGTTAGGGTAAGGGTTAGGTTTAGGGTTAGTGTTATTGTTAGGTTTAGGGTTATGGTTAGGGTAAGGGTAAGGGTTAGGGTTACGGTTAGGGTTAGGGTTAAGGTTAGGTTTAGGGTTAGGGTTAGTGTTAGGGTAAGGGTAAGGGTTAGGGTTAGGGTTAGGGTTAAGTTTAGGGCTAGGGTTAGGGTTAGGCTAAGGGTTAGGGTTAGGGTTAGGGTAAGGGTTAGGGTTAGGGGTAGGGTTAGGTTTAGTGTTTGAGTTAGGGTTAGGGATAGGGTTAGGGTTAGGTTAATGGTAAGGGTTAGGTTTAGGGTTAGGGTTAGGTTTAGGGTTAGGGTAAGGGTAAGGGTTAGTGTTAGGGTTAGGTTAGGGTTAAGGTTAGGATTAGGGTTAGGGTTAGGTTTAGGGTCAGGGTAAGGGTAAGGGTTTGTGTTAGGGTTAGTGTTAGGTTTATGGTTTTGGTTAGGGTAAGGGTAAGGGTTAGGGTTAGGGTTAGTGTAGGGTAAGGGTAAGGGTTAGGGTTAGGGTTTCGGTTAGGCTAAGGATTAGGGTTAGGGTTAGGGTTAGCATTAAGGTTAGGGTTATGGTAAGGTTAAGGGTACGGATTAGGTTTAGTTTAGGGTTAGAATTAGGGTTAGGGTTAGGCTTAGGTTTAGGGTTAGGGGTAGGGTTAGGGTTAGGGGTTAGGGTTAGTATTAGGGTGAGGGTTAGACCTAGCGTTAGGATTAGGGTAAGGGTAAAGGTTAGGTTTTATGGTTAGGTTTAGGGTTAGGGTTAGGTTTAGGGTTAGGGTTAGGGAAAGGGTAAGGGTTAGGGTTAGGTTTATGGTTGGGGTTAAGGTTAGTGTTAGTGTTAGGGATAGGGTTAGGGTAAGGCTAAGAGTTAGGGTTAATGTTAGGGTTAGGTTTAGGTTTAGGGTTAGGGTAATGGTAAGGGCTAGGGTTAGGGTTAGGGTTAGAGTTAGGGTAAGGGTTAGGTTTAGGGTTAGGGTTAGGGTAAGGTTAATGGTAAGGTTTAGGGTTAGGGTCAGGTTTAGGGTAAGGTTTAGGGTAAGGGTAAGGGTTAGGGTTAGGGTTAGGGTGAATGTTAGGGTTAGGGTTAGGGTTAGGGTTAGGGTTGGGGCAAGGGTTAGGGTTAGGGTTAAGGTTAAAGTTAGGGTTAGGGTTAGGGTTAAGGTAAGGGTAAGGGTTAATGTTAGGGTTAGGGTTAATTTAGGGTTAGGGTTAGGGTTAGGCTAAGGGTTAGGGTTAGGGTTATGGTAATGGTTAGGGTTAGGTGTAGGGTTAGGTTTAGGGTTAGAGTTAGGGTTAGGTTAAGGGTAAGGGTTAGGGTTAGTGTTAGGGTTAGGGTTAGGTTTAGGGTTAGGGTTAGGGTAAGGGTAAGGGTTAGGGTTAGGTTTATGGTTGGGGTTAAGGTTAGTGTTAGTGTTAGGGTTAGGGTTAGGGTAAGGCTAAGAGTTAGGGTTAATGTTAGGGTTAGGTTTAGGTTTAGGGTTAGGGTAATGGTAAGGGCTAGGGTTATGGTTAGGGTAAGGGTAAGGGTTAGGGTTAGGGTTAGGGTGAATGTTAGGGTTAGGGTTAGGGTTAGGGTTAGGGTTGGGGCAAGGGTTAGGGTTAGGGTTAGGGTTAGGCTAAAGGTTAGGGTTACGGTTAGGGTAAAGTTTAGGGTTAGGATTCGGTTTAGGATACGGGTAAGGTTTAGGGTTAGAGTTAGGTTTAGTGTTAGGTTTAGGGTTAGGGTTAGGGCAAGGGTAAGGTTTAGGGTTAGGGTTAGGGTTAGGGTTAAGGTTAGGGTTAGGGTTAGGTTTGGGGTTAGAGTTACCATAAGAGTAAGGGTTAGGGTTAGGGTTAGGGTAAGGGTAAGGATAAGGGTAAGGGTAGTGTTAGGGTTAGGGTTAAGGTTATGATTAGGCTAAGGGTTAGGGTTAGTGTCAGGGTAAGGTTTAGGGCTAGCGTTAGGGTTAGGGTTAGCATTAAGGTTAGGGTTAGGGTTAGGGTATGGGTAAGGGTTAGGATAAGAGTAAGGTTTAGGGTTAGGGTTAGGGTAAGGATTAGTCTTAGGGTTTGGATTAGGGTTAGGGTTAGGGTTAGGGTAAGGTAAGGTTAGGGTTAGGGTTAGTGTTAGGGTAAGGGTTAGGGTAAGGGTAAGGATTAGGTTTAGGGTTAGGTTTAGGGTTAGGGTTACCATTAAGGTTAGGGTTAGGGTTAGGGAAAGGGTAAGGGTTAGGTTTATTGTTAGGGTTAGGGTTAGGGTAAGGATAAGGTTTAGGTTTAGGATTAGGGTAAGGTTTAGGGCTAGCGTTAGGTTTAGGGTTAGCATTAAGGTCAGGGTTAGAGTTAGGGTATGGGTAAGGATTAGGATAAGGGTAAGGTATAGGGTTAGGGTTAGAGTTAGGGTAAGGATTAGTCTTAGGGTTTGGATTAGGGTTAAGTTTAGGGTTAGGGTAAGGGTAAGGGTTAGGGTTAGGGTTAGGTTTAGGGTTAGGCTTAGGGTAAGGGTTAGGGTTAGGATTACTGTTAGGGTTAGGGTTAATGTTAGGGTTAGGGTTAGGTTTGGGGTTAAGGTTTGGGTTAGGGTTCGGGTTAGGGTAAGTGTTATGGTTAGGGTTAGGTTTAGCGTTAGGTTTAGGGTTAGGGTTAAGGTTAGTGTTAGGGTTAGGGTTAGGCTAAGGGTTAGCGTTAGGGTAAGGGTTAGGGTTAGGGTTGGGGTTAGGGTTAGAGGTAGGGTTAAGGTTAGGGTAAGGGTAAGGGTGAGGTTTAGGGTTAGGTTAAGGATTAGGGTTAGGGTAAGGATTAGGTTTAGGGTTAGGGTTAGGTTTAGGGTTAGGGTTAGCATTAAGTTTAGGGGTAGGTTTAGGGTTAGGTAAAGGTTAAGGGTTAGGGGTAGGGTTAGGCTAGGGTAAGGATAAGGGTTAGGTTTAGGTTTAGGTTAAGGGTTGGGGTTATCGTTAGGTTTAGGTTCAGCATTAAGGTTAGGGTTAGGGTTAGGGTAAGGGTAAGAGTTAAAGTTAGGGTTAGGGTAAGGGTAAGGGTTAGGGTTAGGGTTAGGGTTAGGTTGAGGGTGAGGGTAAGCGTAAGGGTTAGGGTTAGGGTTAGGTTTACGGTTAGGCTTAGGGTTAGGGTTAGGGTTAGGGTTAGGTATAGGGTTAGGCTAAGGGTAAGGGTTAGGGTTAGGGTTAGGGTTAGGTTTAAGGTTAGGGTTAGGGTTAAGGTTAGGTTAGGGAAAGGGTAAGGGTAAGGGTTAGGGTTAGGGTTAGGGCAAGGGTTAGGGTTAGGTTTAGGATTAGGGTTAGGGTTAGTGTAAGGATTAGGGTTAGGGTTAGGGTAAGGGTTACGGTTAGGGTAAGGTTTAGTGTTAGTGGTTAGGGTTAGGGTTAGGTTTAGGGTTAGGGTAAGGGTTAGGCTTAGGTGTTAGGGTTAGGGTTAAGGTTAGCGCGAGGGTAAGGGTAAGGGTTAGGGTTAGGGTTAGAGTTATGCTTAGGGTTAGGGTAAGGGTAAGTGTTAGAGTTAAGGTTAGGATTAGCGGTTAAGGTTAGGCTTAGGGTTAGAATTAGTGTATGGGTTAGGGTTAGGGTTAGGGTTAGGGTAAGGGTAAGTGTTAGGGTTAGGGTTAGGGTTAGCATTAGGGTTAGGGCAAGGGTTAGGGTTAGGGTTAGGTTTATGGTTAGTTTTAGGGGTAGGGCAAGTGTTAGGGTTAGGGTTAGGGTTAGGGATAGAGTAAGGGTAAGGGTTAGGGTTAGGGGTTAGGGTTAGGGTTAGTGTTAGAGTAAGGGTAAGGGTGAGGTTTAGGGTTAGGGTTAGGGTTAGGATTAGGTTTAGTGTTAAGGGTAGGGTTAGCGTTAGTGTTAGGTTTAGGGTTAGGGTTAAGTTTAGGTTTAGGGTTAGGGTTAGGGTAAGGTTTAGGGTTAGGGTTAGGGTTAGGTGTTAGGGTTAGGGTTAGGGTTAGGGTAAGGGTTAGGGTTAGGTTAGTTTTAGGGTGAGGGTTAGGGTTAGGGTTAGGGTAAGGGTTAGGTTTAGGGTTAGGCTTAGTGTTAGGTTTGGGGTTAGGGTTAGGGTAAGGGTTAGGTTTAGGGTAAAGTTTAGGGTTAGGGTTAGGGTTAGGGTTAGGGTAAGGGTTAGGGTAAGGGTAAGGATTAGGGTTAGGGTTAGGGTTAGGGTTAGGGTTATTGTTAGGGTTAGGGTTAGGGTAAGTATAAGGGTTAGGTTTAGGATTAGGGTAAGGTTTAGGGCTAGCGTTAGGTTTAGGGTTAGCATTAAGGTCAGGGTTAGAGTTAGGGTATGGGTAAGGATTAGGATAAGGGTAAGGTATAGGGTTAGGGTTAGAGTTAGGGTCAGGATTAGTCTTAGGGTTTGGATTAGGGTTAAGTTTAGGGTTAGGGTAAGGGTAAGGGTTAGGGTTAGGGTTAGGTTTAGGGTTAGGCTTAGGGTAAGGGTTAGGGTTAGGATTACTGTTATGGTTAGGGTTAGGTTTGTGCTTAGGGTTAGGGTAAGGGTTAGGGTTGGGGTTAGAGTTAGGGTTAGGTTTAGGGTTAGGGTTAGTGTTAGGGTAAGGGTAAGGGTTAGGGTTAGGGGTAGGGTTAGGTTTACGTTTAGGGTTAGGGTTAGGGTTAGGGTTAGGATTAGGGTTAGGGTTAGGTTTAGGGTTAGGTAGTGTTAGGGTAAGGGTAAGGGTTAGGGTTAGGGGTAGGGTAAGGGTACGGGTTAGGATTAATGTAAGGGTTAGGTTTAGGATTAAGGTTAGGGTTAGTGTTAGGGTAAAGGTAAGGGTTAGGGTTAGGGTTAGGTTTAGGGTAAGGGTTAGGGTTCGGGTTAAGGTTAGGTTTAGTGTTAGGGTTAGGTTTAGGGTTAGAGTAAGGGTAAGTGTTAGGGTTAGGGTTAGGGTTAGGGTTAAGTTTAGGGTTATGGTTAGGGTAAGGCTAAGGGTTAGGGTTAGTGTTAGGTTAAGGGTTAGGGTTTGGGTTAGGGTTATGGTTAGTGTTAGGGTAAGGGTAAGGGTTAGGGTTATGGGTAGGGTAAGGGTACGGGTTAGGATTAATGTTAGGGTTAGGTTTAGGATTAAGTTTAGGGTTACGGTTAGGGTAAGTGTAAGGGTTAGGGTTAGGGTTAGGTTTAGGGTAAGGGTTAGGGTTAGGGTTAAGTTTAGGTTTAGTGTTAGGGTTAGGTTTAGGGTGAGAGTAAGGTTAAGTGTTAGGGTTAGGGTAGGGTTAGGGTTAAGTTTAGGGTTATGGTTAGGGTTAGGCTAAGGGTTAATGTTAGGGTTAGGTTAAGGGTTAGGGTTTGGGTTAGGGTTAGGGTTAGAGTTAGATTTAGGGTTATGGTAAGGGTAAGGTTAGGGCTAGGGTTAGGGTTAGGGTATGATTGGGGTTAGGGGTTAGGGTTTGATTTAGGATAAGGGTTGGGGATAGGGGTTAGGGTTAGGGTTAGGGTTATTGTGAGGGTTAGGGTTAGCGTTAGGGTTAGGGCAAGGGTAAGTGTTAGTTTTAGTGTTAGGGTTAGCGTTAGGGTTAGGGTAATTTTAAGAGTTAGGGTTAGGGTTAGGTTTAGGTTTAGGCTTGGGGTTAAGGTTTGGGTTAGGGTTAGGTTTAGTGTTAGGTTTAGGGTTAGGGTTAGGGTAAGGGTAAGTTTTAGGGATAGGGTTAGGGTTAGGGTTAAGTTTAGGGTTAGGGTTAGGTTTGGGGTTAGGGTTACGGTAAGAGTAAGGGTTAGGGTTAGGGTTAGGGTAAGGGTAAGGGTAAGGGTAAGGGTAGGGTTAGGGTAAGGGTTAAGGTTATGGTTAGGCCAAGGGTTAGGGTTAGTGTTAGGGTAAGGTTTTGGGCTAGCGTTAGGGTTAGGGTTAGCATTAAGGTTAGGGTTAGGATTAGGGTATGGGTAAGGGTTAGGATAAGTGTAAGGTTTAGGGTTAGGGTTAGGGTTAGGGTAAGGATTAGTCTTAGGGTTTGGATTAGGGTTAGGTTTAGGGTTAGGGTAAGGGTAAGGGTTAGGGTTAGGGTTAGGGTTAGGGTAAGGGTTAGGGTAAGGGTAAGGATTAGGGTTAGGGTTAGGGTTAGGGTTACCATTAAGGTTAGGGTTAGGGTTAGGGAAAGGGTAAGGGTTAGGGTTATTGTTAGGGTTAGGGTTAGGGTAAGGATAAGGGTTAGGTTTAGGATTAGGTTAAGGTTTAGGGCTAGCGTTAGGTTTAGGGTTAGCATTAAGGTCAGGGTTAGAGTTAGGGTATGGGTAAGGATTAGGATAAGGGTAAGGTATAGGGTTAGGGTTAGAGTTAGGGAAAGGATTAGTCTTAGGGTTTGGATTAGGGTTAAGTTTAGGGTTAGGGTAAGGGTAAGGGTTAGGGTTAGGGTTAGGTTTAGGGTTAGGCTTAGGGTAAGCGATAGGGTTAGGATTACTGTTAGGCTTAGGGTTAGGGTTAGGGTTAGGGTTAGGTTTGGGGTTAAGGTTTGGGTTAGGGTTCGGGTTAGGGTAAGTGTTACGGTTAGGGTTAGGTTTAGCGTTAGGTTTAGGGTTAGGGTTAAGGTTAGTGTTAGGGTTAGGGTTAGGCTAAGGGTTAGGGTTAGGCTAAGGGTTAGGGTTAGGGTTGGGGTTAGGGTTAGAGGTAGGGTTAAGGTTAGGGTAAGGGTAAGGCTGAGGTTTAGGGTTAGGGTAAGGATTAGGGTTAGGGTAAGGATTAGGTTTAGGGTTAGGGTTAGGTTTAGGGTTAGGGTTAGCATTAAGTTTAGGGGTAGGTTTAGGGTTAGGTAAAGGTTAAGGGTTAGGGGTAGGGTTAGGCTAGGGTAAGGATAAGGGTTAGGTTTAGGGTTAGGTTAAGGGTTGGGGTTATCGTTAGGTTTAGGTTCAGCATTAAGGTTAGGGTTAGGGTTAGGGTAAGGATAAGAGTTAAAGTTAGGGTTAGGGTAAGGGTAAGGGTTAGGGTTAGGGTTAGGGTTAGGTTGAGGGTGAGGGTAAGCGTAAGGGTAGGGTTAGGGTTAGGTTTACGGTTAGTCTTAGGGTTAGGGTTAGGGTTAGGGTTAGGTATAGGGTTAGGCTAAGGGTAAGGGTTAGGGTTAGGGTTAGGGTTAGGGTTAAGGTTAGGGTTAGGGTTAAGGTTAGGTTAGGGAAAGGGTAAGGGTAAGGGTTAGGGTTAGGGTTAGGGCAAGGGTTAGGGTTAGGTTTAGGATTAGGGTTAGGGTTAGTGTAAGGATTAGGGTTAGGGTTAGGGTAAGGGTTACGGTTAGGGTAAGGTTTAGTGTTAGTGGTTAGGGTTAGGGTTAGGTTTCGGGTTAGGGTAAGGGTTAGGCTTAGGTGTTAGGGTTAGGGTTAAGGTTAGCGCGAGGGTAAGGGTAAGGGTTAGGGTTAGGGTTAGAGTTATGGTTAGGGTTAGGGTAAGGGTAAGTGTTAGAGTTAGGGTTAGGATTAGCGGTTAAGGTTAGGCTTAGGGTTAGAATTAGTGTATGGGTTAGGGTTCGGGTTAGGGTTAGGGTAAGGGTAAGTGTTAGGGTTAGGGTTAGGGTTAGGGCAAGGGTTAGGGCAAGGGTTAGGGTTAGGGTTAGGTTTATGGTTAGTTTTAGGGGTAGGGCAAGTGTTAGGGTTAGGGTTAGGGTTAGGGATAGAGTAAGGGTAAGGGTTAGGGTTAGGGGTTAGGGTTAGGGTTAGTGTTAGAGTAAGGGTAAGGGTGAGGTTTAGGGTTAGGGTTAGGGTTAGGATTAGGTTTAGTGTTAAGGGTAGGGTTAGCGTTAGTGTTAGGTTTAGGGTTAGGGTTAAGTTTAGGTTTAGGGTTAGGGTTAGGGTAAGGTTTAGGGTTAGGGTTAGGGTTAGGTGTTAGGGTTAGGGTTAGGGTTAGGGTAAGGGTTAGGGTTAGGTTAGTTTTAGGGTGAGGGTTAGGGTTAGGGTTAGGGTAAGGGTTAGGTTTAGGGTTAGGCTTAGTGTTAGGTTTGGGGTTAGGGTTAGGGTAAGGGTTAGGTTTAGGGTAAAGTTTAGGGTTAGGGTTAGGTTTAGGGTTAGGGTAAGGGTTAGGGTAAGGGTAAGGATTAGGGTTAGGGTTAGGGTTAGGGTTAGGGTTACCATTAAGGTTAGGGTTAGGGTTAGGGAAAGGGTAAGGCTTAGGGTTATTGTTAGGGTTAGGGTTAGGGTAAGGATAAGGGTTAGGTTTAGGATTAGGGTAAGGTTTAGGGCTAGCGTTAGGTTTAGGGTTAGCATTAAGGTCAGGGTTAGAGTTAGGGTATGGGTAAGGATTAGGATAAGGGTAAGGTATAGGGTTAGGGTTAGAGTTAGGGTCAGGATTAGTCTTAGGGTTTGGATTAGGGTTAAGTTTAGGGTTAGGGTAAGGGTAAGGGTTAGGATTAGGATTAGGTTTAGGGTTAGGCTTAGGGTAAGGGTTAGGGTTAGGATTACTGTTAGGGTTAGGGTTAGGGTTAGGTTTGTGCTTAGGGTTAGGGTAAGGGTTAGGGTTGGGGTTAGAGTTAGGGTTAGGTTTAGGGTTAGAGTTAGTGTTAGGGTAAGGGTAAGGGTTAGGGTTAGGGGTAGGGTTAGGTTTACGTTTAGGGTTAGGGTTAGGGTTAGGGTTAGGATTAGGCTTAGGGTTAGGGTTAGGTTTAGGGTTAGTGTTAGGGTAAGGGTAAGGGTTAGGGTTAGGGGTAGGGTAAGGGTACAGGTTAGGATTAATGTAAGGGTTAGGTTTAGGATTAAGGTTAGGGTTAGGGTTAGGGTAAGGGTAAGGGTTAGGGTTAGGGTTAGGTTTAGGGTAAGGGTTAGGGTTCGGGTTAAGGTTAGGTTTAGTGTTAGGGTTAGGTTTAGGGTTAGAGTAAGGGTAAGTGTTAGGGTTAGGGTTAAGTTTAGGGTTATGGTTAGGGTAAGGCTAAGGGTTAGGGTTAGTGTTAGGTTAAGGGTTTGGGTTTGGGTTAGGGTTATGGTTAGTGTTAGGGTAAGGGTAAGGGTTAGGGTTATGGGTAGGGTAAGGGTACGGATTAGGATTAATGTTAGGGTTAGGTTTATGATTAAGTTTAGGGTTACGGTTAGGGTAAGTTTAAGGGTTAGGGTTAGGGTTAGGTTTAGGGTAAGGGTTAGGGTTAGGGTTAAGGTTAGGTTTAGTGTTAGGGTTAGGTTTAGGGTGAGAGTAAGGGTAAGTGTTAGGGTTAGGGTAGGGTTAGGGTTAAGTTTAGGGTTATGGTTAGGGTTAGGCTAAAGGTTAGGGTTAGGGGTAGGTTAAGGGTTAGGGTTTGGGTTAGGGTTAGGGTTAGAGTTAGATTTAGGGTTATGGTAAGGGTAAGGTTAGGGTTAGGGTTAGGGTTAGGGTATGATTGGGGTTAGGGGTTAGGGTTTGATTTAGGATAAGGGTTGGGGATAGGGGTTAGGGTTAGGGTAAGGTTATTGTGAGGGTTAGGGTTAGCGTTAGGGTTAGGGCAAGGGTAAGTGTTAGTTTTAGTGTTAGGGTTAGCGTTAGGGTTAGGGTAATTTTAAGAGTTAGGGTTAGGGTTAGGTTTAGGTTTAGGTTTGGGGTTAAGGTTTGGGTTAGGGTTAGGTTTAGTGTTAGGTTTAGGGTTAGGGTTAGGGTAAGGGTAAGTTTTAAGGTTAGGGTTAGGGTTAGGGTTAAGTTTAGGGTTAGGGTTAGGTTTGGGGTTAGGGTTACGGTAAGAGTAAGGGTTAGGGTTAGGGTTAGGGTAAGGGTAAGGGTAAGGGTAAGGGTAGGGTTAGGGTAAGGGTTAAGGTTATGGTTAGGCCAAGGGTTAGGGTTAGTGTTAGGGTAAGGTTTAGGGCTAGCGTTAGGGTTAGGGTTAGCATTAAGGTAAGGGTTAGGATTAGGGTATGGGTAAGGGTTAGGATAAGTGTAAGGTTTAGGGTTAGGGTTAGGGTTAGGGTAAGGATTAGTCTTAGGGTTTGGATTAGGGTTAGGTTTAAGGTTAGGGTAAGGGTAAGGGTTAGGGTTAGGGTTAGGGTTAGGGTTAGGGTAAGGGTTAGGGTAAGGGTAAGGATTAGGGTTAGGGTTAGGGTTAGGGTTACCATTAAGGTTAGGGTTAGGGTTAGGGAAAGGGTAAGGGTTAGGGTTATTGTTAGGGTTAGGGTTAGGGTAAAGATAAGGGTTAGGTTTAGGATTAGGTTAAGGTTTAGGGCTAGCGTTAGGTTTAGGGTTAGAATTAAGGTCAGGGTTAGAGTTAGGGTATGGGTAAGGATTAGGATAAGGGTAAGGTATAGGGTTAGGGTTAGAGTTAGCGTAAGGATTAGTCTTAGGGTTTGGATTAGGGTTAAGTTTAGGGTTAGGGTAAGGGTAAGGGTTAGGGTTAGGGTTAGGTTTAGGGTTAGGCTTAGGTAAGGGTTAGGGTTAGGATTACTGTTAAGCTTAGGGTTAGGGTTAGGGTTAGGGTTAGGTTTGGGGTTAAGGTTTGGGTTAGGGTTCGGGTTAGGGTAACTGTTATGGTTAGGGTTAGGTTTAGCGTTAGGTTTAGGGTTAGGGTTAAGGTTAGTGTTAGGGTTAGGGTTAGGCTAAGGGTTAGCGTTAGGGTAAGGGTTAGGGTTAGGGTTGGGGTTAGGGTTAGAGGTAGGGTTAAGGTTAGGGTAAGGGTAAGGGTTAGGTTTAGGGTTAGGGTAAGGATTAGGGTTAGGGTTAGGGTTAGGTTTAGGGTTAGGGTTAGCATTAAGATTAGGGGTAGGTTTAGGGTTAGGTAAAGGTTAAGAGTTAGGGGTAGAGTTAGGCTAGGGTAAGGATAAGGGTTAGGTTTAGGGTTAGGTTAAGGGTTGGGGTTATCGTTAGGTTTAGGTTCAGCATTAAGGTTAGGGTTAGGGTTAGGGTAAGGTTACGGGTTAGGGTTAGGGTTAGGGTAAGGGTAAGGGTTAGGGTTAGGGTTAGGGTTAGGTTTAGGGTGAGGGTAAGCGTAAGGGTTAGGGTTAGGGTTAGGTTTACGGTTAGGCTTAGGGTTAGGGTTAGGGTTAGGGTTAGGTATAGGGTTAGGCTAAGGGTAAGGGTTAGGGTTAGGGTTAGGGTTAGGGTTAGGGTTAAGGTTAGGGTTAGGGTTAAGGTTAGGTTAGGGAAAGGGTAAGGGTAAGGGTTAGGGTTAGGGTTAGGGTTAGGGCAAGGGTTAGGGTTAGGTTTAGGATTAGGGTTAGGGTTAGTGTAAGGATTAGGGTTAGGGTTAGGGTAAGGGTTACGGTTAGGGTAAGGTTTAGTGTTAGTGGTTAGGGTTAGGGTTAGGTTTAGGGTTAGGGTAAGGGTTAGGCTTAGGTGTTAGGGTTAGGGTTAGGGTTAGCGCGAGGGTAAGGGTAAGGGTTAGGGTTAGGGTTAGAGTTATGGTTAGGGTTAGGGTAAGGGTAAGTGTTAGGGTTAGGGTTAGGATTAGCGGTTAAGGTTAGGCTTAGGGTTAGAATTATTGTATGGGTTAGGGTTAGGGTTAGGGTAAGGGTAAGTGTTAGGGTTAGGGTTAGCATTAGGGTTAGGGCAAGGTTTAGGGTTAGGGTTAGGTTTATGGTTAGTTTTAGGGGTAGGGCAAGTGTTAGGGTTAGGGTTAGGGTTAGGGATAGAGTAAGGGTAAGGGTTAGGGTTAGGGGTTAGGGTTAGGGTTAGTGTTAGAGTAAGGGTAAGGGTGAGGTTTAGGGTTAGGGTTAGGGTTAGGATTAGGTTTAGTGTTAAGGGTAGGGTTAGCGTTAGTGTTAGGTTTAGGGTTAGGGTTAAGTTTAGGTTTAGGGTTAGGGTTAGGGTAAGGTTTAGGGTTAGGGTTAGGTTTAGGTGTTAGGGTTAGGGTTAGGGTTAGGGTAAGGGTTAGGGTTAGGTTAGTTTTAGGGTGAGGGTTAGGGTTAGGGTTAGGGTAAGGGTTAGGTTTAGGGTTAGGTTTAGGGTTAGGTTTGGGGTTAGGGTTAGGGTAAGGGTTAGGGTTAGGGTAAAGTTTAGGATTAGGGTTAGGATTAAGGTTAGGGTTAGGGTAAGTTTGGGTTAGTGTTAAGGTTAAGGTTATTGTTAGGTTTATGGTTAGGTTTAGGGTTAGTGTTATGGTTAGTGTTAGGTTTAGGGTTAGGGTTAGGGTTAGGATTAGGATAAGGTAAGGGTTAGGGTTATGATTAGTTTTAGGGTAAGGGTAAGGATTAGGGTTAGGGTTAAGGTTAGGGTTAGGGTTATTGTTAGGCTAAGGGTTAGGGTTATGGTTAGGGTAAGGGTTAGGGTTAGGGTTAGATTTAGGGTTAGGGTTAGGGTTAGGGTTAGGGTAAAGGTTAGGGTTACGGTTAGGGTTAGAGTTAATGTAAGGCTTAGGGTTAGACTTAGGGTTAGGGTTAGGTTAGGTTTACGGTTAGGGTTAGGGTAATGGTAAGGATTATGGTTAGGTTTAGGATTAGGGTTAGGGTTAGGGTTAGGGTTAATGTTAGGGTTAGGGTTAGGTTTGGGGTTATGGTTAGTGTAAGAGTAAGGGTTAGGGTTAGTGTTAGGGTAAGGGTAAGGGTTAGGGTTAGTTTTAGGTAAGGGTTAGGTTTAGGGTAAGTATTAGGGTTAGGGTTAGGGTTAGGGTTAGGGTTCCCATTAAGGTTAGGGTTAGGGTTAGGGTTAGGGAAAGGGTAACGGTTAGGGTTTGGGTTAGGGTTAGGTTTAGGGTAAGGATACGGGTTAGGTTTAGGGTTAGGGTAAGGTTTAGGGCTAGCGTTAGGTTTAGGGTTAGCATTAAGGTTAGGGTTATGGTTAGGGTATGGGTAAGGGGTAGGATAAGAGTAAGGTTTAGGGTTAGGGTTAGGGTTAGGGTAAGGATTAGTCTTAGGGTTTGGATTAGGGTTAGGTTTAGAGTTAGGGTAAAGGTAAGGGTTAGGGTTAGGGTTAGGTTTAGGGTTAGGCTTATGGTTAGGGTTAGGGTTAGGGTTAGGTTACGGTTAGGGTTAGGGTAACGGTTAGGGTTAGGCCTAGGTTTAGGGTAAGGGTAAGTGTTAGCGTTAGGGTTAGGGTTACGGTTAGGTTTAGGTTTAGCGTTAGGGTTAGGATTAGGGTTAGGGTTAGTGTTAGGTTTAGGTTTAGGGTTAGGGTAAGGATAAGGGTTAGGGTTAGGGGTACGGTAAGTTTAGGATTAATGTTAGGGTTAGGTTTAGGATTAAGGTTAGGGTTAGGGTTAGGGTTAGGGTAAGAGTAAGGGTTAGGGTTAGGGTTAGGGTTAGGGTAAGGGTTAGGGATAGGGTTAGGGTTAAGTTTAGGGTTAGTGTTAGGGTTAGGTTTAGGGTTAGAGTAAGGGTAAGTGTTAGGGTTAGGGTTAGGGTTAAGGTTAGGGTTATGGTTAGGGTTAGGCTAAGGGTTTGGGTTAGGGTTTGGTTAAGGGTTAGGGTTTGGGTTAGGGTTAGGGTTAGAGTTAGGGTTAGGGTTATGGTAAGGGTAAGGGTTAGGGTTAGGGTTACGGTTAGGGTTAGGGTAATGGTTGGGGTTAGGGGTTAGGTTTAGATTTAGGATAAGGGTTGGGGATAGGAGTTAGGGTTAGGGTTAGTGTTAGTGTAAGGGTTAGGGTTAGCGTTATGGTTAGGGTTACGATAAGGGTTAGGGTTAGGGCAAGGGTAAGTGTTAGGGTTAGTGTAAGGGTTCGCGTTAGGATTAGGGTAATTTTAAGAGTTAGGATTAGGGTTAGGTTTAGGTTTAGGTTTGGGGTTAAGGTTTGGGTTAGGGTTCAGGTTAGGGTAAGTGTTAGGGTTAGGGTATGGTTAGCGTTAGGTTTAGGGTTAGGGTTAAGGTTAGGGTTAGGGTTAGGGTTAGGCTAAGGGTTAGGGTTAGGGTTAGGGTAAGGGTTAGGGTTACGGTTGGGGTGAGGGTTAGAGGAAGGGTTAGGGTTAGGGTAAGGGTAAGGGTTAGGGTTAGGATTAGGGTTAGCGTTAGGGCAAGGGTAAGGGTTAGCGTTAGGGTTAGGTTTAGGGTTAAGGATAGGGTTGGGGTTAGGGTTAGGCTAAGGGTTAGGGTTAGGGTTAGGGTACAGGTAAGGGTTAGGGTTAGGGTTAGGGTTAATATTAGGGTTAGGGTTAGGGGTTAGGTTTAGGTTTAGGATAAGGTTTAGGGTAGGGGTTAGGATTATGGTAAGGGTTAGGGTTAGGGTTAGGATTAGGGTAAGGTTTAGGGTTAGGGATTAGGGTTAGGGTTCGGGTTAGGTCTATGGTTAGGGTTAGGTTAAGGGTAAGTGTTAGGGTTAGGGTTGGGTTTAGGGTTGGGTTTAAGTTTACGGATCAGGTTAGGGTAAGGGTAATGGTTAGGGTTAGGGTTAGGTTTAATGTTAGAGTTAGGGTAAGGGTAAGGGTTAGGGATAAGGTTAGGGTTAGTACAAAAGTTTTGGGTTAGGGTTAGGTTTAGGGTTAGGGTAAGGGCAAGGGTTAGGGTTAGGGTTAGGGTTAGGGTTAGGTTTGGGGTTACGGTTAGGGTTAGTGTTAGGGTTAGGGTTAGGGTAAGGGTTAGGATTAGGGTTAGGGTTAGGGTTTGGGTTAGGTTTAGGATTAGCGTTAGTGTAAGGCTAAGGGTTAGGGTTAAGTTTAGGGTTAGGGTTAGGGTAAGAGTAAGGGTTAGGGCTAGGTTTAGGAGTTAGTGTTAGGGTTAAGGTTAGGTTTAGGGTAAGGGTAAGGGTAAGGTTTAGGGCTAGGTTTAGGATTAGGGGTTAGGGTTAGGTTTAGGGTTAGGGTAAGGGTTAGGATTAGGTTTAGGGTAAGGATAAGGTTTAGGGTTAGGCTTAGTGTTAGGCTATGGGTTAGGGTTAGGTTAAGAGTAAGGGTTAGGGTTAGGGTTAGGGTGAGGGTAAGGGTTCGGGTTAGGGTTAGGGTTACAGTTAGTTTAGGGTTAGGGTTAGGGTTAGGGTTAGGTTTAGGGTTAGGGTTAAGTTTAGGGTGAGGGTTACGGTAAGGGTAAGGGTTAGGGTTAGGGTTAGGATTAGGTTTAAGGTTAGGGTTAGGGTAAGGGTATGGGTTAGGGTTATGGTTAAGGTAACGTTAGGGTTAAGGTTAGGGTTAGGTAAGGGTAATGGTTAGGGTTTGGGTTAGGGTTAGGTTTAAGTTTAGGGTTAGTTTAAGGGTAAGGGTTAGGGTTAGGTTTAGGGTTAGGTAAAGGCTAGGGTTATGGTTAGGGTAAGGGTAAGGGTAAGGGTTAGAGATAGGGTTAGGGTTAGGTTTAGTGTTAGGGTTAGGGTTAGGGTAAGGGTAAGGGTTATGGTTAGGGTTATGGTTAGGGTTAGGGTTAAAATTAGGGTTAGGGTTTGGGTTACGTTTAGGGTTAGGGTTAGGGTAAGGGTAAGGTTTAGGGTTAGGGTTAGGGTTTGGGTAAAGGTTAGGGTTAGGGTTAGGGTTAGGGTAAGTGTAAGGGTAAGGTTTAGGGTTAGGGTTAGGGTTAGGGTTATGCAAAGGGTAAGGGTTAGTGTTAGGGTTAGGGTTAGAGTTAGGGTAAGGATTAATGTTAGGGTTAGTGTAAGCGTAAGGTTTTGGGTTAGGGTTAGGGTAAGGGTAAGCTTTAGGATTAGGGTTAGGGTTAGGGTTAGGGTTAGGGTAAGGGTTAGAGTTAGGGTTAGGTTTAGGGTTAGGTTAAGGGTTAGGGTTAGGGATGGGTAAGGGTTAGGGTTAGGGTTAGGGTTGTGGTTACGGTAAGGATAATTGTTAGGTTTAGGTTTAGGGTAAGGGTTAGGGTTAGGTTTAGGTTAAGGGTAAGGTTTATGGTGAGGGTTAGAGTCAGGGTTAGGGTAAGGGTAAGGGTTAGGGTTAGGGTTAGGGTTAGGGTGAGGATAAGGTTTAGGGTTAGGGTTAGGGTAAGGATTAGTGTTAGGGTTAGGGTTAGGTTTAGGTTTAGGGTTAGGGTAAGGGTAAGGTTTACAGTTAGGGTTATTTTTAGAGTAAGGGTTAGGGAAAGGGTTAGGGTTAGGGTTAGTGTTAGGGTCAGGGTTAGGGTTAGGGTTAGGGTAAGGGTTTGGGTTACGGTTAGGGTTAGGGTTAGGTTTGGGTTTAGGGTTAGCGTAAGGGTAAGGGTTACGGTAAAGGTTAGGGTAAGGGTAAGGTTATGGGAAGGGTTAGGGTTAGGGTTAGGGTTAGGGTTAGGTTAAGGGTTAGGGTTAGGGGTTAGGGTCAGTGTTAGGGTTAGGTTTAGGGTAGGGTTAGGATTAGGGTTAGGGTTAGGGTTAGGTTTAGTATTAGGGTAAGGGTTAGGGTAAAAGTTAGTTTTAGGGTTGGGTTTAGGGTAAGGGTAAGGGTAATGTTAGGGTTAGAGTTAGTGTTACGGTTAGGTTTAGGGTAAGGGTAGGTGATAGGGTGAGGGTTAGGGTTGGGTTTAGGTTTGGGGTTAAGTTTAGGGATTGTGTCAGGGCAAGGGTAAGGGTTAGGGTTAGGGTTAAGGTTAGGTTTAAGGTTAGGGTTAGATTAAGGGTAAGGGTTAGGGTTAAGGTTAGGGTTAGCGCAAAAGGTTTGGGTTAGGGTTAGGGTTAGGTTTAGGGTAAGGGTTAGGTTTCGGGTTAGGGTTAGGGCTAGGTTTCAGTTTAGCGTTAGTTAAGGGTAAGGTTTAGGGTTAGGGTTAGGTTCAGGGTTAGGGTTAGGGTTTGGGTAAGGGTTAGGGTTATGGTTAGGGTTAGGTTTAGGGTTAAGTTTAGGGTTAGTGTTATGGTAAGGGTTAGGTTTAGGGTTAGGGTTAGGGGTCAGGGTTAGAGTTAAGGTTAGGTTTAGGGTTAGGGTAACGGTAAGGTTTAGGTTTAGCGTTAGGGTTAGGGGTTAGGGTTAGGGTTAGGGTAAGATTTAGGGTTAGGTTTAGGTTAAGTGTAAGGTTTAGGGTTAGGGTTAGTGTTAGGTTTGGGATTAGGATTAGTGTAAGAGTAAGAGTAAGGTTTAGGGTTAGGGTAAGGGTAAGGGTTAGGGATAGGGTTAGGGTTACAGTTAGGTTTAGGTTTAGGGTTAGGGCTAGGGTTAGGTTTATGTTTAGGGTCAAGGTTAGGGTGAGGTTTATGATACGGGTAAGGGTTAGGGTTAGGGTTAGGGTTAGGATTAGGTTTAAGGTTAGGGTTAGGGTAATGGTAAGTGTTAGGATTAGGTTTAAGGTGAGAGTTAGGGTTATGGTTAGGTTTAGTGTAAGGGTAATGGTTAGGGTTTGGCTTAGGGTTAGGTTTAAGGTTAGCCTTAGAGTTAGGGTTAGGGTTAGGCTTAGGGTAAGTTTAAGTCTTAGGGTTAGGGTTAGGGTTAGGGTTAGGTTTAGGGTAAGGGTAAGGGTTATGGTTAGGGTTAGGGTTAGGGTGAAAGTTAGGGTTAGGGTTAGGGTTAGGGTTAGGGTAAGTTTAAGTCTTAGGTTTATGGTTAGGTTTAGGGTTAGCTTTAGGGTATGGGTAAGGTTTAGGGTTAGGGTTAGTGTTAGGGTTAGGTTTAGGGTAAGGGTTAGGGTTAGGGTAAAGGTTAGGGTTAGGGTTAGGGTTAGGGTTAAGGTAAAGGTAAGGGTAAGGTTTAGGGTTAGGGTTAGGGTTAGGGAAAGGGTAACGGTTAGGGTTAGGGTTAGGGTAAGGATTAGGGTTAGGATTAGGGTTAGGGTTAGGGTAAGGGTAAGGGTTAGTATTAATATTAGGGTTAGGGTTTGGGTTAGGATTAGGATAAGGTAAGGGTTAGGGTTAGGGTTAGGGTTAAGGTTAGGGGTAGTGTTCGGTTTAGGGTAAGGATTAGGGTTAGGGTTAGGCTAAGGGTTAGGGTTAGGGTTAGGGCAAGGGTTAGGGTTTGGGTTAGGCTTAGGGTTAGAGTTCGGGTTAGGATTTGTGTTAGGATAAGGGTAAGCGTTAGGGTTAGGGTTAGGGTATAGTTAGGGTTACGTTTAGGGTTAGAGTTAGGGTAAGGCTAAGGGTAAGAGTTAGGATTAGGGTTAGGTTAGGTTTAGGATTAGGGTTAGGGTAAGGGTAAGGGTTGTGGTTAGGGTTAGGATTAGGGTTAAAGTTAGGGTTAGGGTTAAGGTTAGAATTAGGGTAAGTTTAATGCTTAGGGTTAGGGTCAGGTTTAGGTTTAGGGTACGGGGAAGCTTTAGGGCTAGTGTTAGGGTTAGGTTAGGGTGAGGGTTAGGGTTATGGTTAGGGTAAGGGTAAGGGTTAGCGTTAGGGTTAGGGTTAGGGTTAAGGTTAAGGTTAGGGTTAGGGTTAGGATAAGGGTAAGGGTTAGGGTTAGGTTTAGGGTTAGGTTTACGGTTAGGGTTAGGTTAAGGGTAAGGGTTAGGGTTAAGGTTAGGGTTAGCGCAAAAGGTTTGGGTTAGGGTTAGGGTTAGGGTTAGGGTCAGGGTTAGGGTAAGGGTAAGGTTTAGGGTTAGGGTTAGGGTTAAGTTTAGGGTTAGTGTTAGGGTAAGGGTTAGGGTTAGGGTTAGGGTTAGGGGTTAGGGTTAGAGGTAAGGTTAGGTTTAGGGTTAGGGTAAGGGTAAGGTTTAGGTTTAGGGTTAGGGTTAGGTGTTAGTGTTAGGGTTAGGGTTAGGATTAGGTTTGGGATTAGGGTTAGGGTAAGAGTAAGAGTAAGGGTTAGGGTTAGGGTTAGGGTAAGGGTAAGTGTTAGGATTAGGGTTAGTGTTACAGTTGGGTTTAGGTTTAGGGTTAGGGCTAGGGTTAGGTTTATGGTTAGGGTTAAGGTTAGGGTGAGGTTTACGATAAGGGTAAGGGTTAGGGTTAGGGTTAGGTTTAGACTTAGGGTAAGGGTTAGGTTTAGGGTTAGGGTTAGGGTAAGGTTAAGGGTAAGGTTTAGGGTTAGGGTCAGGTTTAGGGTAAGGGTTAGGGTAAGGGTAAGGGTTAGGGTTAGGGTTAGGGTGAATGTTAGGGTTAGGGTTAGGGTTAGGGTTAGGGTTAGGGTTGGGGCAAGGGTTAGGGTTACGGTTAGGGTTAGGCTAAAGGTTAGGATTACGGTTAGGGTAAAGGTTAGGGTTAGGATTAGGTTTAGGGTGCGGGTAAGGTTTAGGGTTAGAGTTAGGTTTAGTGTTAGGTTTAGGGTTAGGGTTAGGGCAAGGGTAAAGTTTAGGGTTAGGGTTAGGGTTAGGGTTAAGGTTAGGGTTAGGGTTAGGTTTGGGGTTAGAGTTACGGTAAGAGTAAGGGTTAGGGTTAGGGTTAGGGTAAGGTTTAGGGCTAGCGTTAGGGTTAGGGTTAGCATTAAGGTTAGGGTTAGGGTTAGGGTATGGGTAAGGGTTAGGAAAAGAGTAAGGTTTAGGGTTAGGGTTAGGGTTAGGGTAAGGATTAGTCTTAGGGTTTGGATTAGGGTTAGGTTTAGGGTTAGGGTAAGGTAAGGGTTAGGGTTAGGGTTAGGGTTAGTGTTAGGGTAAGGGTTAGGGTAAGGGTAAGGATTAGGTTTAGGGTTAGGGTTAGGGTTAGGGTTACCATTAAGGTTAGGGTTAGGGTTAGGGAAAGGGTAAGGGTTAGGGTTATTGTTAGGGTTAGGGTTAGGTTAAGGATAAGGGTTAGGTTTAGGATTAGGGTAAGGTTTAGGGCTAGCGTTAGGTTTAGGGTTAGCATTAAGGTCAGGGTTAGAGTTAGGGTATGGGTAAGGATTAGGATAAGGGTAAGGTATAGGGTTAGGGTTAGAGTTAGGGTAAGGATTAGTCTTAGGGTTTGGATTAGAGTTAAGTTTAGGGTTAGGGTAAGGGTAAGGGTTAGGGTTAGGGTTAGGTTTAGGATTAGGCTTAGGGTAAGGGTTAGGGTTAGGATTCCTGTTAGGGTTAGGGTTAGGGTTAGGTTTGTGGTTAGGGTTAGGGTAAGGGTTAGGGTTAGGGTTAGAGTTAGGGTTAGGGTTAGGTTTAGGGTTAGTGTTAGGGTAAGGGTAAGGGTTAGGGTTAGGGGTAGGGTTAGGTTTACGTTTAGGGTTAGGGTTAGGGTTAGGGTTAGGATTAGGGTTAGGGTTAGTGTTAGGTTTAGGGTTAGTTTTAGGGTAAGGGTAAGAGTTAGGGTTAGGGGTAGGGTAAGGGTACGGGTTAGGATTAATGTTAGGGTTAGGTTTAGGATTAAGGTTAGGGTTACGGTTAGGGTAAGTGTAAGGGTTATGGTTAGGGTTAGGTTTAGGGTAAGGGTTAGGGGTAGGGTTAAGGTTAGGTTTAGTGTTAGGGTTAGGTTTAGGGTTAGAATAAGGGTAAGTGTTAGGGTTAGGGTTAGGGTTAGTGTTAAGTTTAGGGTTATGGTTAGGGTTAGGCTAATTGTTAGGGTTAGGGTTAGGTTAAGGTTTAGGGTTTGTGTTAGGGTTAGGGTTAGAGTTAGATTTAGGGTTATGGTAAGGGTAAGGGTTAGGGTTAGGGTTAGGGTTAGCTTATGATTGGTGTTAGGGGTTAGGGTTTGATTTAGGATAAGGTTTGGGTATAGGGGTTAGGGTTAGGGTTAGGGTTATTGTGAGGGTTAGGGTTAGCGTTAGGGTTAGGGCAAGGGTAAGTGTTAGTTTTAGTGTTAGGGTTAGCGTTAGGGTTAGGGTAATTTTAAGAGTTAGGGTTAGAGTTAGCTT
Source organism: Megascapheus bottae (assembly GCA_024803745.1). NCBI lineage: Eukaryota > Metazoa > Chordata > Mammalia > Rodentia > Geomyidae > Megascapheus > Megascapheus bottae. Next base: position 116,105 of record JANJXV010001415.1, read on the forward strand.
TAGGTTTAGGTTTGGGGTTAAGGTTTGGGTTAGGGTTAGGTTTAGTGTTAGGTTTAGGGTTAGGGTTAAGGTAAGGGTAAGGTTTAGGGTTAGGGTTAGGGTTAGGGTTAAGTTTAGGGTTAGGGTTAGGTTTGGGGTTAGGGTTACGGTAAGAGTAAGGGTTAGGGTTAGGGTTAGGGTAAGGGTAAGGGTAAGGGTAAGGGTAGGGTTAGGGTAAGGGTTAAGGTTATGGTTAGGCCAAGGGTTAGGGTTAGTGTTAGGGTAAGGTTTAGGGCTAGTGTTATGGTTAGGATTAGCATTAAGGTTAGGGTTAGGGTTAGGTTATGGGTAAGGGTTAGGATAAGTGTAAGGTTTAGGTTTAGGGTTAGGGTTAGGGTAAGGATTAGTCTTAGGGTTTGGATTAGGGTTAGGTTTAGGGTTAGGGTAAGGGTAAGGGTTAGGGTTAGGGTTAGGGTAAGGGTTAGGTTAGGGTGAGGGTTAGGGTTATGGTTAGGGTAAGGGTAAGGGTTAGCGTTAGGGTTAGGGTTAGGGTTAAGGTTAAGGTTAGGGTTAGGGTTAGGATAAGGGTAAGGGTTAGGGTTAGGTTTAGGGTTAGGTTTACGGTTAGGGTTAGGTTAAGGGTAAGGGTTAGGGTTAAGGTTAGGGTTAGCGCAAAAGGTTTGGGTTAGGGTTAGGGTTAGGGTTAGGGTCAGGGTTAGTGTAAGGGTAAGGTTTAGGGTTAGGGTTAGGGTTAAGTTTAGGGTTAGTGTTAGGGTAAGGGTTAGGGTTAGGGTTAGGGTTAGGGGTTAGGGTTAGAGGTAAGGTTAGGTTTAGGGTTAGGGTAAGGGTAAGGTTTAGGTTTAGGGTTAGGGTTAGGTGTTAGTGTTAGGGATAGGGTTAGGATTAGGTTTGGGATTAGGGTTAGGGTAAGAGTAAGAGTAAGGGTTAGGGTTAGGGTTAGGGTAAGGGTAAGGGTTAGGATTAGGGTTAGGGTTACAGTTGGGTTTAGGTTTAGGGTTAGGGCTAGGGTTAGGTTTATGGTTAGGGTTAAGGTTAGGGTGAGGTTTACGATAAGGGTAAGGGTTAGGGTTAGGGTTAGGTTTAGACTTAGGGTAAGGGTTAGGTTTAGGGTTAGGGTTAGGGTAAGGTTAAGGGTAAGGTTTAGGGTTAGGGTCAGGTTTAGGGTAAGGGTTAGGGTAAGGGTAAGGGTTAGGGTTAGGGTTAGGGTGAATGTTAGGGTTAGGGTTAGGGTTAGGGTTAGGGTTGGGGCAAGGGTTAGGGTTACGGTTAGGGTTAGGCTAAAGGTTAGGATTACGGTTAGGGTAAAGGTTAGGGTTAGGATTAGGTTTAGGGTGCGGGTAAGGTTTAGGGTTAGAGTTAGGTTTAGTGTTAGGTTTAGGGTTAGGGTTAGGGCAAGGGTAAAGTTTAGGGTTAGGGTTAGGGTTAGGGTTAAGGTTAGGGTTAGGGTTAGGTTTGGGGTTAGAGTTACGGTAAGAGTAAGGGTTAGGGTTAGGGTTAGGGTAAGGGTAAGGGTAAGGGTAAGGGTATTGTTAGGGTTAGGGTTAAGGTTATGATTAGGCTAAGGGTTAGGGTTAGTGTTAGGGTAAGGTTTAGGGCTAGCGTTAGGGTTAGGGTTAGCATTAAGGTTAGGGTTAGGGTTAGGGTATTTGTAAGGGTTAGGAAAAGAGTAAGGTTTAGGGTTAGGGTTAGGGTTAGGGTAAGGATTAGTCTTAGGGTTTGGATTAGGGTTAGGTTTAGGGTTAGGGTAAGGTAAGGGTTAGGGTTAGGGTTAGGGTTAGTGTTAGGGTAAGGGTTAGGGTAAGGGTAAGGATTAGGTTTAGGGTTAGGGTTAGGGTTAGGGTTACCATTAAGGTTAGGGTTAGGGTTAGGGAAAGGGTAAGGGTTAGGGTTATTGTTAGGGTTAGGGTTAGGTTAAGGATAAGGGTTAGGTTTAGGATTAGGGTAAGGTTTAGGGCTAGCGTTAGGTTTAGGGTTAGCATTAAGGTCAGGGTTAGAGTTAGGGTATGGGTAAGGATTAGGATAAGGGTAAGGTATAGGGTTAGGGTTAGAGTTAGGGTAAGGATTAGTCTTAGGGTTTGGATTAGAGTTAAGTTTAGGGTTAGGGTAAGGGTAAGGGTTAGGGTTAGGGTTAGGTTTAGGATTAGGCTTATGGTAAGGGTTAGGGTTAGGATTCCTGTTAGGGTTAGGGTTAGGGTTAGGTTTGTGGTTAGGGTTAGGGTAAGGTTTAGGGTTAGGGTTAGAGTTAGGGTTAGGGTTAGGTTTAGGGTTAGTGTTAGGGTAAGGGTAAGGGTTAGGGTTAGGGGTAGGGTTAGGTTTACGTTTAGGGTTAGGGTTAGGGTTAGGGTTAGGATTAGGGTTAGGGTTAGTGTTAGGTTTAGGGTTAGTTTTAGGGTAAGGGTAAGAGTTAGGGTTAGGGGTAGGGTAAGGGTACGGGTTAGGATTAATGTTAGGGTTAGGTTTAGGATTAAGGTTAGGGTTACGGTTAGGGTAAGTGTAAGGGTTATGGTTAGGGTTAGGTTTAGGGTAAGGGTTAGGGGTAGGGTTAAGGTTAGGTTTAGTGTTAGGGTTAGGTTTAGGGTTAGAATAAGGGTAAGTGTTAGGGTTAGGGTTAGGGTTAGTGTTAAGTTTAGGGTTATGGTTAGGGTTAGGCTAATTGTTAGGGTTAGGGTTAGGTTAAGGTTTAGGGTTTGTGTTAGGGTTAGGGTTAGAGTTAGATTTAGGGTTATGGTAAGGGTAAGGGTTAGGGTTAGGGTTAGGGTTAGCTTATGATTGGTGTTAGGGGTTAGGGTTTGATTTAGGATAAGGTTTGGGTATAGGGGTTAGGGTTAGGGTTAGGGTTATTGTGAGGGTTAGGGTTAGCGTTAGGGTTAGGGCAAGGGTAAGTGTTAGTTTTAGTGTTAGGGTTAGCGTTAGGGTTAGGGTAATTTTAAGAGTTAGGGTTAGAGTTAGCTTTAGGTTTAGGTTTGGGGTTAAGGTTTGGGTTAGGGTTAGGTTTAGTGTTAGGTTTAGGGTTAGGGTTAAGGTAAGGGTAAGGTTTAGGGTTAGGGTTAGGGTTAGGGTTAAGTTTAGGGTTAGGGTTAGGTTTGGGGTTAGGGTTACGGTAAGAGTAAGGGTTAGGGTTAGGGTTAGGGTAAGGGTAAGGGTAAGGGTAAGGGTAAGGGTAGGGTTAGGGTAAGGGTTAAGGTTATGGTTAGGCCAAGGGTTAGGGTTAGTGTTAGGGTAAGGTTTAGGGCTAGCGTTATGGTTAGGATTAGCATTAAGGTTAGGGTTAGGGTTAGGTTATGGGTAAGGGTTAGGATAAGTGTAAGGTTTAGGTTTAGGGTTAGGGTTAGGGTAAGGATTAGTCTTAGGGTTTGGATTAGGGTTAGGTTTAGGGTTAGGGTAAGGGTAAGGGTTAGGGTTAGGGTTAGGGTAAGGGTTAGGGTAAGGGTGAGGATTAGGGTTAGGGTTAGGGTTAGGGTTAGGGTTATCATTAAGGTTAGGGTTAGGTTTAGGGAAAGGGTAAGGGTTAGGGTTATTGTTAGGGTTAGGGTTAGGGTAAGGATAAGTGTTAGGTTTAGGATTAGGTTAAGGTTTAGGGCTAGCGTTAGGTTTAGGGTTAGCATTAAGGTCAGGGTTAGAGTTAGGGTATGGGTAAGGATTAGGATAAGGGTAAGGTATAGGGTTAGGGTTAGAGTTAGGTTAAGGATTAGTCTTAGGGTTTGGATTAGGGTTAAGTTTAGGGTTAGGGTAAGGGTAAGGTTTAGGGTTAGGGTTAGGTTTAGGGTTAGGCTTAGGGGAAGGGTTAGGGTTAGGATTACTGTTAGGCTTAGGGTTAGGGTTAGGGTTAGGGTTAGGTTTGGGGTTAAGGTTTTGTTAGGGTTCGGGTTAGGGTAAGTGTTATGGTTAGGGTTAGGTTTAGCGTTAGGTTTAGGGTTAGGGTTAAGGTTAGTGTTAGGGTTAGGGTTAGGCTAAGGGTTAGGGTTAGGGTTAGGGTAAGGGTTAGGGTTAGGTTTGGGGTTAGGGTTAGAGGTAGGGTTAAGGTTAGGGTAAGGGTAAGGGTTAGGTTTAGGGTTAGGGTAAGGATTAGGGTTAGGGTAAGGATTAGGGTTAGGGTTAGGGTTAGGTTTAGGGTAAGGGTTAGGGTAAGGGTAAGGATTAGGGTTAGGGTTAGGGTTAGGGTTAGGGTTACCATTAAGGTTAGGGTTAGGGTTAGGGAAAGGGTAAGGGTTAGGGTTAGGTTTATGGTTGGGGTTAAGGTTAGTGTTAGTGTTAGGGATAGGGTTAGGGTAAGGCTAAGAGTTAGGGTTAATGTTAGGGTTAGGTTTAGGTTTAGGGTTAGGGTAATGGTAAGGGCTAGGGTTAGGGTTAGGGTTAGAGTTAGGGTAAGGGTTAGGTTTAGGGTTAGGGTTAGGGTAAGGTTAATGGTAAGGTTTAGGGTTAGGGTCAGGTTTAGGGTAAGGTTTAGGGTAAGGGTAAGGGTTAGGGTTAGGGTTAGGGTGAATGTTAGGGTTAGGGTTAGGGTTAGGGTTAGGGTTGGGGCAAGGGTTAGGGTTAGGGTTAAGGTTAAAGTTAGGGTTAGGGTTAGGGTTAAGGTAAGGGTAAGGGTTAATGTTAGGGTTAGGGTTAATTTAGGGTTAGGGTTAGGGTTAGGCTAAGGGTTAGGGTTAGGGTTATGGTAATGGTTAGGGTTAGGTGTAGGGTTAGGTTTAGGGTTAGAGTTAGGGTTAGGTTAAGGGTAAGGGTTAGGGTTAGTGTTAGGGTTAGGGTTAGGTTTAGGGTTAGGGTTAGGGTAAGGGTAAGGGTTAGGGTTAGGTTTATGGTTGGGGTTAAGGTTAGTGTTAGTGTTAGGGTTAGGGTTAGGGTAAGGCTAAGAGTTAGGGTTAATGTTAGGGTTAGGTTTAGGTTTAGGGTTAGGGTAATGGTAAGGGCTAGGGTTATGGTTAGGGTAAGGGTAAGGGTTAGGGTTAGGGTTAGGGTGAATGTTAGGGTTAGGGTTAGGGTTAGGGTTAGGGTTGGGGCAAGGGTTAGGGTTAGGGTTAGGGTTAGGCTAAAGGTTAGGGTTACGGTTAGGGTAAAGTTTAGGGTTAGGATTCGGTTTAGGATACGGGTAAGGTTTAGGGTTAGAGTTAGGTTTAGTGTTAGGTTTAGGGTTAGGGTTAGGGCAAGGGTAAGGTTTAGGGTTAGGGTTAGGGTTAGGGTTAAGGTTAGGGTTAGGGTTAGGTTTGGGGTTAGAGTTACCATAAGAGTAAGGGTTAGGGTTAGGGTTAGGGTAAGGGTAAGGATAAGGGTAAGGGTAGTGTTAGGGTTAGGGTTAAGGTTATGATTAGGCTAAGGGTTAGGGTTAGTGTCAGGGTAAGGTTTAGGGCTAGCGTTAGGGTTAGGGTTAGCATTAAGGTTAGGGTTAGGGTTAGGGTATGGGTAAGGGTTAGGATAAGAGTAAGGTTTAGGGTTAGGGTTAGGGTAAGGATTAGTCTTAGGGTTTGGATTAGGGTTAGGGTTAGGGTTAGGGTAAGGTAAGGTTAGGGTTAGGGTTAGTGTTAGGGTAAGGGTTAGGGTAAGGGTAAGGATTAGGTTTAGGGTTAGGTTTAGGGTTAGGGTTACCATTAAGGTTAGGGTTAGGGTTAGGGAAAGGGTAAGGGTTAGGTTTATTGTTAGGGTTAGGGTTAGGGTAAGGATAAGGTTTAGGTTTAGGATTAGGGTAAGGTTTAGGGCTAGCGTTAGGTTTAGGGTTAGCATTAAGGTCAGGGTTAGAGTTAGGGTATGGGTAAGGATTAGGATAAGGGTAAGGTATAGGGTTAGGGTTAGAGTTAGGGTAAGGATTAGTCTTAGGGTTTGGATTAGGGTTAAGTTTAGGGTTAGGGTAAGGGTAAGGGTTAGGGTTAGGGTTAGGTTTAGGGTTAGGCTTAGGGTAAGGGTTAGGGTTAGGATTACTGTTAGGGTTAGGGTTAATGTTAGGGTTAGGGTTAGGTTTGGGGTTAAGGTTTGGGTTAGGGTTCGGGTTAGGGTAAGTGTTATGGTTAGGGTTAGGTTTAGCGTTAGGTTTAGGGTTAGGGTTAAGGTTAGTGTTAGGGTTAGGGTTAGGCTAAGGGTTAGCGTTAGGGTAAGGGTTAGGGTTAGGGTTGGGGTTAGGGTTAGAGGTAGGGTTAAGGTTAGGGTAAGGGTAAGGGTGAGGTTTAGGGTTAGGTTAAGGATTAGGGTTAGGGTAAGGATTAGGTTTAGGGTTAGGGTTAGGTTTAGGGTTAGGGTTAGCATTAAGTTTAGGGGTAGGTTTAGGGTTAGGTAAAGGTTAAGGGTTAGGGGTAGGGTTAGGCTAGGGTAAGGATAAGGGTTAGGTTTAGGTTTAGGTTAAGGGTTGGGGTTATCGTTAGGTTTAGGTTCAGCATTAAGGTTAGGGTTAGGGTTAGGGTAAGGGTAAGAGTTAAAGTTAGGGTTAGGGTAAGGGTAAGGGTTAGGGTTAGGGTTAGGGTTAGGTTGAGGGTGAGGGTAAGCGTAAGGGTTAGGGTTAGGGTTAGGTTTACGGTTAGGCTTAGGGTTAGGGTTAGGGTTAGGGTTAGGTATAGGGTTAGGCTAAGGGTAAGGGTTAGGGTTAGGGTTAGGGTTAGGTTTAAGGTTAGGGTTAGGGTTAAGGTTAGGTTAGGGAAAGGGTAAGGGTAAGGGTTAGGGTTAGGGTTAGGGCAAGGGTTAGGGTTAGGTTTAGGATTAGGGTTAGGGTTAGTGTAAGGATTAGGGTTAGGGTTAGGGTAAGGGTTACGGTTAGGGTAAGGTTTAGTGTTAGTGGTTAGGGTTAGGGTTAGGTTTAGGGTTAGGGTAAGGGTTAGGCTTAGGTGTTAGGGTTAGGGTTAAGGTTAGCGCGAGGGTAAGGGTAAGGGTTAGGGTTAGGGTTAGAGTTATGCTTAGGGTTAGGGTAAGGGTAAGTGTTAGAGTTAAGGTTAGGATTAGCGGTTAAGGTTAGGCTTAGGGTTAGAATTAGTGTATGGGTTAGGGTTAGGGTTAGGGTTAGGGTAAGGGTAAGTGTTAGGGTTAGGGTTAGGGTTAGCATTAGGGTTAGGGCAAGGGTTAGGGTTAGGGTTAGGTTTATGGTTAGTTTTAGGGGTAGGGCAAGTGTTAGGGTTAGGGTTAGGGTTAGGGATAGAGTAAGGGTAAGGGTTAGGGTTAGGGGTTAGGGTTAGGGTTAGTGTTAGAGTAAGGGTAAGGGTGAGGTTTAGGGTTAGGGTTAGGGTTAGGATTAGGTTTAGTGTTAAGGGTAGGGTTAGCGTTAGTGTTAGGTTTAGGGTTAGGGTTAAGTTTAGGTTTAGGGTTAGGGTTAGGGTAAGGTTTAGGGTTAGGGTTAGGGTTAGGTGTTAGGGTTAGGGTTAGGGTTAGGGTAAGGGTTAGGGTTAGGTTAGTTTTAGGGTGAGGGTTAGGGTTAGGGTTAGGGTAAGGGTTAGGTTTAGGGTTAGGCTTAGTGTTAGGTTTGGGGTTAGGGTTAGGGTAAGGGTTAGGTTTAGGGTAAAGTTTAGGGTTAGGGTTAGGGTTAGGGTTAGGGTAAGGGTTAGGGTAAGGGTAAGGATTAGGGTTAGGGTTAGGGTTAGGGTTAGGGTTATTGTTAGGGTTAGGGTTAGGGTAAGTATAAGGGTTAGGTTTAGGATTAGGGTAAGGTTTAGGGCTAGCGTTAGGTTTAGGGTTAGCATTAAGGTCAGGGTTAGAGTTAGGGTATGGGTAAGGATTAGGATAAGGGTAAGGTATAGGGTTAGGGTTAGAGTTAGGGTCAGGATTAGTCTTAGGGTTTGGATTAGGGTTAAGTTTAGGGTTAGGGTAAGGGTAAGGGTTAGGGTTAGGGTTAGGTTTAGGGTTAGGCTTAGGGTAAGGGTTAGGGTTAGGATTACTGTTATGGTTAGGGTTAGGTTTGTGCTTAGGGTTAGGGTAAGGGTTAGGGTTGGGGTTAGAGTTAGGGTTAGGTTTAGGGTTAGGGTTAGTGTTAGGGTAAGGGTAAGGGTTAGGGTTAGGGGTAGGGTTAGGTTTACGTTTAGGGTTAGGGTTAGGGTTAGGGTTAGGATTAGGGTTAGGGTTAGGGTTAGGTTTAGGGTTAGTGTTAGGGTAAGGGTAAGGGTTAGGGTTAGGGGTAGGGTAAGGGTACGGGTTAGGATTAATGTAAGGGTTAGGTTTAGGATTAAGGTTAGGGTTAGTGTTAGGGTAAAGGTAAGGGTTAGGGTTAGGGTTAGGTTTAGGGTAAGGGTTAGGGTTCGGGTTAAGGTTAGGTTTAGTGTTAGGGTTAGGTTTAGGGTTAGAGTAAGGGTAAGTGTTAGGGTTAGGGTTAGGGTTAGGGTTAAGTTTAGGGTTATGGTTAGGGTAAGGCTAAGGGTTAGGGTTAGTGTTAGGTTAAGGGTTAGGGTTTGGGTTAGGGTTATGGTTAGTGTTAGGGTAAGGGTAAGGGTTAGGGTTATGGGTAGGGTAAGGGTACGGGTTAGGATTAATGTTAGGGTTAGGTTTAGGATTAAGTTTAGGGTTACGGTTAGGGTAAGTGTAAGGGTTAGGGTTAGGGTTAGGTTTAGGGTAAGGGTTAGGGTTAGGGTTAAGTTTAGGTTTAGTGTTAGGGTTAGGTTTAGGGTGAGAGTAAGGTTAAGTGTTAGGGTTAGGGTAGGGTTAGGGTTAAGTTTAGGGTTATGGTTAGGGTTAGGCTAAGGGTTAATGTTAGGGTTAGGTTAAGGGTTAGGGTTTGGGTTAGGGTTAGGGTTAGAGTTAGATTTAGGGTTATGGTAAGGGTAAGGTTAGGGCTAGGGTTAGGGTTAGGGTATGATTGGGGTTAGGGGTTAGGGTTTGATTTAGGATAAGGGTTGGGGATAGGGGTTAGGGTTAGGGTTAGGGTTATTGTGAGGGTTAGGGTTAGCGTTAGGGTTAGGGCAAGGGTAAGTGTTAGTTTTAGTGTTAGGGTTAGCGTTAGGGTTAGGGTAATTTTAAGAGTTAGGGTTAGGGTTAGGTTTAGGTTTAGGCTTGGGGTTAAGGTTTGGGTTAGGGTTAGGTTTAGTGTTAGGTTTAGGGTTAGGGTTAGGGTAAGGGTAAGTTTTAGGGATAGGGTTAGGGTTAGGGTTAAGTTTAGGGTTAGGGTTAGGTTTGGGGTTAGGGTTACGGTAAGAGTAAGGGTTAGGGTTAGGGTTAGGGTAAGGGTAAGGGTAAGGGTAAGGGTAGGGTTAGGGTAAGGGTTAAGGTTATGGTTAGGCCAAGGGTTAGGGTTAGTGTTAGGGTAAGGTTTTGGGCTAGCGTTAGGGTTAGGGTTAGCATTAAGGTTAGGGTTAGGATTAGGGTATGGGTAAGGGTTAGGATAAGTGTAAGGTTTAGGGTTAGGGTTAGGGTTAGGGTAAGGATTAGTCTTAGGGTTTGGATTAGGGTTAGGTTTAGGGTTAGGGTAAGGGTAAGGGTTAGGGTTAGGGTTAGGGTTAGGGTAAGGGTTAGGGTAAGGGTAAGGATTAGGGTTAGGGTTAGGGTTAGGGTTACCATTAAGGTTAGGGTTAGGGTTAGGGAAAGGGTAAGGGTTAGGGTTATTGTTAGGGTTAGGGTTAGGGTAAGGATAAGGGTTAGGTTTAGGATTAGGTTAAGGTTTAGGGCTAGCGTTAGGTTTAGGGTTAGCATTAAGGTCAGGGTTAGAGTTAGGGTATGGGTAAGGATTAGGATAAGGGTAAGGTATAGGGTTAGGGTTAGAGTTAGGGAAAGGATTAGTCTTAGGGTTTGGATTAGGGTTAAGTTTAGGGTTAGGGTAAGGGTAAGGGTTAGGGTTAGGGTTAGGTTTAGGGTTAGGCTTAGGGTAAGCGATAGGGTTAGGATTACTGTTAGGCTTAGGGTTAGGGTTAGGGTTAGGGTTAGGTTTGGGGTTAAGGTTTGGGTTAGGGTTCGGGTTAGGGTAAGTGTTACGGTTAGGGTTAGGTTTAGCGTTAGGTTTAGGGTTAGGGTTAAGGTTAGTGTTAGGGTTAGGGTTAGGCTAAGGGTTAGGGTTAGGCTAAGGGTTAGGGTTAGGGTTGGGGTTAGGGTTAGAGGTAGGGTTAAGGTTAGGGTAAGGGTAAGGCTGAGGTTTAGGGTTAGGGTAAGGATTAGGGTTAGGGTAAGGATTAGGTTTAGGGTTAGGGTTAGGTTTAGGGTTAGGGTTAGCATTAAGTTTAGGGGTAGGTTTAGGGTTAGGTAAAGGTTAAGGGTTAGGGGTAGGGTTAGGCTAGGGTAAGGATAAGGGTTAGGTTTAGGGTTAGGTTAAGGGTTGGGGTTATCGTTAGGTTTAGGTTCAGCATTAAGGTTAGGGTTAGGGTTAGGGTAAGGATAAGAGTTAAAGTTAGGGTTAGGGTAAGGGTAAGGGTTAGGGTTAGGGTTAGGGTTAGGTTGAGGGTGAGGGTAAGCGTAAGGGTAGGGTTAGGGTTAGGTTTACGGTTAGTCTTAGGGTTAGGGTTAGGGTTAGGGTTAGGTATAGGGTTAGGCTAAGGGTAAGGGTTAGGGTTAGGGTTAGGGTTAGGGTTAAGGTTAGGGTTAGGGTTAAGGTTAGGTTAGGGAAAGGGTAAGGGTAAGGGTTAGGGTTAGGGTTAGGGCAAGGGTTAGGGTTAGGTTTAGGATTAGGGTTAGGGTTAGTGTAAGGATTAGGGTTAGGGTTAGGGTAAGGGTTACGGTTAGGGTAAGGTTTAGTGTTAGTGGTTAGGGTT